>APFE031286545.1:0-58724 GCA_000404065.3 Pinus taeda
GAGAAGGTATGATGATTATGTCACTTCTGTTGCATTTACTGCTAATGACAATGAACCTCTGTGCTATCAGGAAGCAATAGAAGGTTCGAAAAGGGACAAGTGGAAAGCAGCCATGAAGGACGAAATGATGGCCTTGAGCAAGAATGGCACATGGGATCTGGTGGAGCTTTCGAAAGGCAGGAAAACTGTGGGGTGTAAGTGGGTCTTCAAGCTGAAACGAGGTGTGAATGATACGGAAGACAGGTACAAAGCACGACTAGTTGCAAAAGGGTTTTCTCAGAAAGCTGGTATTGAATTTCATGAGATTTGTTCGCCAGTGGTTAAAATTGTTTCAATCAGAATTGTGTTAGCATTAGTGGCTTTGTTTGATTTGGAGTTGCAGCAGTTAGATGTTAAGACTGCATTTCTACATGGTGATTTAGATGAGGAAATATATATGGAACAACGGGAAGGGTTTGTTCAGCATCGCAATGAGAAATTTGTCTGCAGGCTCAAGAAGTCATTATATGGCCTGAAGCAGTCGCCTCGGCAGTGGTATAAGAAGTTTGATTGTTTCATGTTGAGTCAGAAATATGTTAGGAGTGAATATGATCATTGTGTTTGTTTTAAACAGTTGAATAATGGCATATTCATTATCTTGGTATTGTATGTTGACGATATGCTTTTAGCAAGCAAAAGCATAGAAGAAATCAATAGGTTGAAGGCTCAAATGGCAAGGACATTTGATATGAAAGATCTAGGAGCAGCAAGACAGATTTTGGGCATGGAGATTTTCAGAGATAGGAGCAATGATAAGCTATGGCTATCACAACAAAAGTATATTGAGAAAATACTTTTGAGGTTTGGTATGGATAATGTGAAGCCTATTTCAGTCCCTTTAGCTTCCCATTTTAAGCTTTCTTCGAGTTTATGTCCTAATACAGATGAAGAAAAGGATTATATGTCTCGAATTCCATATGCAATGTAGTAGGATGTTTAATGTATGCAATGGTTTGTACTCGACCAGATATTTCACATGCAGTTGGGGTTGTCAGCAAGTACATGGCAAATCTGGGTAAAGAACACTGGTCAGCAGTGAAATGGGTGCTTTGGTACTTGAGAGGCACAAGTAGTTATTGTATTTCTTACAATAAGAGTAGTGAATTTGTTTGCGGATATGTTGATTCTGATTTTGCAGGTGATTTGGATAAGAGAAGGTCAACTTCAGGGTACGTCTTTACTCTTGCAGGTGGAGCTATCAACTGGATGTCAAAGCTACAGAACATTGTTGCTTTGTCCACTACTGAAGCAGAATACATTGCTGCTTCTCATGCTTGCAAAGAGGCGGTTTGGTTGAAAAGTTTGCTTGGTGAGTTTGGTAGGTTACAGGACAACATCAGGTTACTTTGTGATAGTCAAAGTGCAATACATTTGGCTAAGAATCCGGCCTATCATAGTAAATCAAAGCATATTCCAATTAAGTACCATTTTGTAAGACAGGTTATCACTGAAAGGGGAGTCTCTCTTGAAAGGGTGCATACAAAGGAGAACTGTGCAGACATGTTCACGAAACCAGTTTTGTTGGAGAAGCTACACTGGTGTTTGCCTTCTCTTGGCTTGCAGAAAAGATAAAATAATAATAACAGGGCATCAGGCGAATTGTTGTCAAGGTGGAGATTGTTGAGATTTTCTGTTTGTAACAAAATAGGGAAAATCTCAGCTGATGACAACAATAGGGATTCAGTTCCTAGATTAGCTCCAGGTTGTTGGGAGGGAGTTAATGCCTCCTATATTTGATGTGAGGGAGTTATGAGGCTGTTAGATTCTCTATGCTATATAACAAGCAATCATTCGGATGATTTGCTAAGAGAGTGTGAGGATTTCTTGATGTAATCTCCAATTTGATTAATATATTCTTGATGCCTATGTTTGGTGGACGTAGCCCAGATTGGTTGGGTGAACCATGTTAAATACTGTGTTATATGTGCTTCTGTTGTGTGTATAATTTAGTTCTGTTGTGCACCTGATCCAACACCCCTTGCCTTTTATTGATCAAGTTCTTAATGTTATTGTAGGGAAAATGTTATTCTCCTTTATGTATTGGTTTAGTGGGTACAATTAAATCTAGATCAGCCCTGAGGCTCAAGATAAGAAAACCGTCACATGTCCTCGGTGAACCTTATAGGGTTCTTCCAATTGGTTTGTGCAATGCCCCTTCTACCTTCCAGAGGCCTATGTTGAGTATTTTCACTGACCTTGTGCATGATTTAGTGAAAATCTACATGGATGATTTTACACACTTTGGGGATGATTTCCAAGAGGTTCTCTCCAACCTATGAAAATTTTCGCATAGGTGCAAAGAAATGAACCTCTCCCTAAACCATGAAAAGTGGCTATTTTTTATGAATGAAGGGATTTTTTACGGAATTTTCTCTCTTCAAAAGGAATCCAGGTAGATTCTATCAAAATAACCATCATAAAAAAGGGTTCACGTTCGTAAAAAATAGAAATATGTTAGAATTTTTCTAGTCCTTGCTTGGTATTATCTAAGATTGATCAAATATTTCAGAAATATTTCTCCTCTTTTATTCTCGTTATTAACAAAATATAAAAAGTTTTGTTGGACAAATTTATGGTAGACGACATTGAGGAAATTAAAAGAATACTAATGATTACACTTGTTCTCAGAGTTCCAAATTGGAATTTTCCTTTCCATATACATACGTATGCATTAGATAAAGTGGTTAGGGTAGCACTGGGACATCTTGAAGGTAAAGTTCCCTATTCCATTTATTTTATTAGAAAGAATTTGTCCAAAGATGAACTTAACGATACCGTTACTTAGTAAGAACTCCTTGTTGTTGTACATTCCTCAAAGAAATTTATGCATTGCATAATTGGATATTAGGTGTTTGTACATGCTAATCATGAAACAATCAAATACTTAATGAACAAACTAGATGTGAATGTTCACATATTTAGGTGGTTACTATTGCTAGAACAATTTGATCTAACTATTGTTGATCAACATGGGAAAGAAAATGTTGTTGTAGATTTTCTTTCAATACAGATGATGAATAAGTGGTGGATGAACAACTCCTGGATGAAGATCTTTGTGATATAGCACTATTATCTCCATGGTTTTCTAACATAGACAACTTCCTATCTTCTAGCCAATTTCATCCTCACTTGTCTTCAAAGGAGAAAAGAAGAATTATCAGGAAGAGTGCCTCTTACACTTGGCCCTTAGGGGTAACCTCCTAAGGTTAGGGCTCAATCAAATCTTGAAATGATGTGTGAGGGAAGATGAATTTTATGACATCCTCTCATCTTTCCATGATGGACTCTATGGGGGCAACTTCGAAGAGGAAAACTTAGAAGGTCCTACAAGTAGGATACTAGTGACCAACCCTTCAAAAAGATGCCTAGAGATACACAACAAAATGTGATGAATGCCAAAATATGGGGAAATCCACTATGAGGGATGAAATTCCCTTACAACCTCAAGTGACTTTTGAGCCATTTGAGAAGTGGTGCATGGAATTCATTGGTTCTATTGATTCCCCATTTAGACAAAATAGGTACATTAATATGCGTATTGACTACCTAATTAAGTGGGTTGAGGTGAAATAAATAAAGGAAGCAATATAGTAGAAGGTAGTTGAATGTCTAAGAGAAAAATATTCTACAAATTTGGTTTTCCTAGAGAATTGATGACAAACTAAGGCTCCCAATTCAACTCCAATTTAGTTAAGGGAATCATGAGGAAACATCACATCTGACACTGGAAGTCTAACCCATATCACCCTCAAGAAAATGGACAAGTGGAGGTAACTAACAAAGAATTTGGTAACACCCCAACCAAGGTAATCAACAACATTAAAAGTGGTTTGGAAGAGAGAATTTTTAATGCCACTTGGGCCTATAACAACACCTATAAGACTACTTATGGGTTGACACCCTATGAGCTAGTATATGGAAAGAAGGGCTTACTATCAATTGAGTTCGAGTACAACACAGTGAGGATAGTGGCCTTATTTGACATGGATATTATTAAAGCACAAGAAGAAAGGTTGCAACAATTAAATATAGTTTATGAATATAGGATGCAAGTGCTATTTCATACTAAAGTTGTCTAGGTATACAGAAAATTATGGCTTGAAAAAATATTAAAACTGAAGCATTTTAGGATGATGATTGGGCTCTCTTTTATGAATCTAGGTTTAACAATTTTCAAGGTGATATCACTCCTCCGGATCTCCAAGGATGAGGAAGAGTCCAACTGAGGTAACCACAGACCAACCTTTCGACTTGGTAGTTAGCCCTACCAAGCCGAAGAGGGCTCTCTCCAAAGGATCACAGCTAGGAGGGCTGGATAGATTAGGGTTTTAGGCTAGATATAGTAGCTCAGGGTTTGTTTGATTTGTTTTGTTTGGGTTAGTCACTGGATGAGTGAATTAGGTCAGAGAGTGAACTACGTAAGGGCAAAAGAGAATCAGAATTGCAGACATCTGATGGGGCTAGGTAGGCAAGTTACTTTAACACTTGTTAGTATAGTGATGATATGGTTTAGACTAGTGAGGTGCTAAAAAAAGCATGAAGATCATGAATTATTTTAAATTGAATAAATTAAACAAATTATGATGATTTTCCCAAATTAGAGCATAGGAGATGTATTCTGCTTATCACACCTTGAAAATCAAACATATTTAGAAGTGAAATGGATCATGTAAGATTAAAAACATCCACACACATGTAACTGAAGAAGAAATAATATCAAAATACCATGCCATAGGAATCCCATCAAAATAGCTTCAACTCATCCAATATATTCCATGCCAAAGTCTGAAACACTAGTACAACATCCAATGGAGTCCAACATGTAGAAGGACTAGAAAAGTACATGATATAGGCCTCAAACAAACTCTTCCCAGCCTCAAGGGTTGAATCCATGAGAGGAGAATCAGTTCCACCAAAAGCTAAACTGATAGCTAGAGTGTTGGGTGGTCAAAGTGACTCATCCCTCACCTTTTGGAAACTGATTCATTACATCACGAAAAAAGTTTTCACCTAATGTATTTACCCTAGGTAACAGTAAAAACATCATTATTACATTTACATCCATCAATTACTTGGGCAAAAATATGATTTGTGAAGGTGAAACTATCAAAATAGAGAAAATTCAAAAAATGAAGAAACTTAGGAAATTTGTGTGAGAAGCATAGCGCCAAATTCAGCTCTGCTTTTGAGGGGCTTCCCGATGTCAAAATTGAGCATAGGATAGCTAATTGGAAAGCCTGTCCTGTATAGTTTCCAGATCTAGAATTAGTTTCCAAAATGGTAAAGTGTTGTCCCTCCAAAAGTTTATTCTACCAAGACTGGTCAAAAGCGCAACGCCAACCTCCAAAACAGGGTAGAAACATGATGTTTTGGGTGTTTTTTGACCTTTTGATTGCCCAGTTGACCCAAAAAAACTTACCAAAGTAGTTCTCCTGACTGTATTTGGCCTTCTGAAACTAATGGTGGTGGCCATTTTTCATTTGGAAGTCCCTAGGAAAAGTGTAGCACCTAGCCTAGAAGTGTAGCCCCTATGTTAAAAAAGGCAACGACCACTGCTCTAAGCACAACGCCTCCCTCCTAAGCGCAATGCCAAATTCAAATTCACTTTTGAGGGGGTTACTAGTGTAAAAATTGCGCTCATGATATCTCATTGGAAATATCTCTCTCTTGGCTACACAATGGACCTATCAAGCACTGAAAATGATCAAGTATAGCCCCTCAAAAATCAATTCTCCCAAGACTAGTCAAAACGTGCAGAATGGGGTGAAAAAATGTAGTGTGGTCTTGCAGGAAACGTTTGGATGTGTTCCTCAACTTAAAATTGAGCTCCTAATATCTCATTATAAATCTCTTCCAGTCTAGTTGTCATTTGAATCATCCAAAAAGTCATTTGGACACTCCCTCTAGGAGAAAAATTGATTTTCCCAAGGTCACTCCAGAAGTGCAGAAAACCTCTTGTAGCACCTGTATGTTTTACATTTCTCCAAAACCATACCACCTGTGTAAAAATTGAAGGAGGTTTTTGTTACTTGGAATATTATGGACAAACACCTCTCTCACGTTTCTAAAATTCATATCTATTGATTGGAAACAAACTTTGAAGCAAAACTGGCACTACGTGTGGCAAATGATTTTGTCCATTGCAATGACTTTTTTTTTTTAAAATGATGCAGACATGATGCTTATGAGTTGGAGTGGCCTTATACTTTCTGATATGACCTCCCTTATGCCCCCTCTACTTATATGTCTCTGATTCCATAGAAAACCCTAGCTCAATGGGAGAGGAAATTAGGGTTTAGTGTAGGCAAAATAGGGGATTTGGGAAATTTATAGGAATGAAGGGAAATAAAGGGAATAGGGGGCTTCTAAATTCTTAGGAATTTTTTTGGGGGTAGGGAGGGATGTTAGGAATTAGGGGAAACTATAATTTCAAGGATTGAGTGAGGGGAAGGGGTCCAAAAGGGAAAAACACATGCCTAGTCTAGAAACATGTCAAAAGCGTAGCAATAGGCTAGGGTTTGTAGAAAAATGAAGATTTTGAGGGATATGAGTGATGGGAAGTTTTTAAGAAGTTATATTAAGGATAGTGGAAGGTGTAAGAGCATTAGGATACAAGTTTTGTTGACGATTTAACCATGGATGTCATGAAACCAAGAAAAATGCCCTCAAAACCCTAGGAGAGGGAAATGAGAGGAATGAGCATGGGAAAAGGTCAAGGGAGGTAGTGGGTGAGTGAGGTTTGTTTACTAGGGCTACCATCAGTGAGTAAATTTTTGAATTAGGACCTAGGTGGAATGACAAAAATTTCTGAGCGAGACCCTAATATGACTATGAAAAGAGGATTTTTGATCATTGATGGCAGTATGCAAATATTGACACTCACATTTGCCTTATTGGGTATGGCAGCTCCTTGGAGGTGTCAAGAACACCGTAGACAATGTTCCTAACCATGTGGGACAATACGGTCAAAATATCAATAACTAAAGAGCATAAGTAAATGCTGCAAACTCAAATGACATAAATTGACTTGTGACAAACTGAAAACTGTCTCAAATTAAACTCAAAACTGAACTGTAACATCAACTACAAACCCTATTGGAAATTGACACTGAAAAAGATTGCTCAGAATGTTGAGCTTACTCATCACACCTTATCTACTCTAATTGATCAATAAATGATCTGATCAAGTGAATTTGAATATCCAGTGTAACCAATCAAGTACAAGAATACTTGATTGATGCTTGTATTCAGCTCCACTAGGCATAAAGAAAGATTGAGTAAATGGCAACTCAAAATGCAATCTAAGTTCGAAACTTGTGTTGGTGAACAAAACAATCTCCACCTTTTCTAATGCTTGCAAAAGACTACCCAAGGTTTCTTGAAAATCATGAAGCATTACCTTTTGTGGATCAACAAAAGGAAGGAAGATGCTTTCAAATACAATTGATGATCCTTCTTCTTCATTTGGGTTATCCTTCTTAAATGAAAATGCAACAATTTCATCTTCCATACCATCCATATCAGAGAAAGATTTTTATGTTCTTGCAGATCTTCATTTGAGGTAGCCAAATCAGCATCAACACAAATATCTATAAGTGACTTTTCACGTATATTAGAAAAGGAATCATCTAGGCTTTGAAAAAATTCTATATCTTGATCATTTGAAGGCTGCTAAACATGTTCATCAAACTCAAGACAATAAACCTATTGTACATTGTTTTTGACCTCAACGGATAAATCATGACTCTCTAGAGTTTGTATACAAGAAAACTCAAAATGTTGATCTGCACATATTTCTTGCTGAATTAAAAACTCAGAAGAGGAAAGGAATGAAGGGTAGCTAGAAAGAACATCTTTGTATATATCTTGATCGCTTTAATATTGGAAAGACTTCTGCAAATTATTATCAACTTTGTATGATGGAATATCACTGTCATCTTTTGAAGAATTCTACTCAAGTTCATTGTCATCTAGGGTAGAATCCATGATCTTCTCATTCTGGTGAAAAGGGTTTTCATTCAAAGAATCTAATAGTTCATCATCCATAAACTCTTCATCACCATATGCACTTTCCAGCTCTTGAATAAAATTCTCAAAGTGATCACAACAATCCTCAATCGAAAGCAAAGAAGGATAGGCTTCTCTATACTTCACAAAAATATTAAGTGAAAATATTTGAGAGAATAAATACAAGTAGGAGGCACGCTTTCATACCAGAACCGTGCTCCTTCTTCTAATGTGACCATGAGCATCTTCATTAAAAATTCTTCATGAAAATTAATCCTCAGCTTACGCATGTGCATATGAAATATTATTAAATGAAGTGTAGCATCATCACCTTTTTCATGTTTGAATTTTGGCAAGTATGTTTGCCAATCTACTTGAGGCATACGGTTTGGAAAGCTTGGAACAAGATCTCGATGCATAGGAGCATACCTTCTGGATTGAGAACTCATTTTGATTTCTGGATCCTGCTGCCAGTGGAGTATTTCAATCAAGTTGGAGTCGCCAAGTGAATTATTTCAGCCTTCGTGTGCCTGATCACTATCCACCATCAACAATCAGATCTAAACTTTTCATACACCTAGGGAAAATGTATCTTTCATTCCCCGATAATAGCGCCTGTATGTTATCATTACTCCGGATCTCCAAGGCTGAGGAAGAGTCTAGCAGAGGTAACCACAGACCAAACTTTTAACCTGGTAGCTATCCCTACCATGCTGGAGAGGGCTCTCTCCAAAGGATCATAGCCAGGAGGGCTGGATAGATTAGGGTTTTCGGCTAGATATAGTAGCTCAAGGTTTGTTTGATTTGATTTGGTTGGATTAGTCACCGGATGAGTGAATTAGGTCAGAGAGTGAACTAGGTCAGGGAAAAAGAGAATCAGAATTACATACATCTAATGGGACAAGGTAGGCAAGTTACTTTAACACTTGGTAGTATAGTGATGAGATGGTTTAGACTAGTGAGGTGCTAAAAAGAGCATGAAGACCATGAATTCTTTTTAAACTAAAGAAATTAAACAAATTATGATGATTTTCCAAATCTAGAGCATAGGAGATGTATTTTTATTATCACACCTTAAAAATGAAACATATTTAGAAGTGAAATGGATCATGGAAGATACAAAACATTCACACACTTGTAACTGAAGAAGAAACAATATCAAAATACCATGCCACAAGAATCCAACCAAAATAGCTACAACTCATACAATATATTCCATGCCAAATTCTGAAACACTAGTACAACATCCAATGGAGTCCAACCTATAGAATGACTGAAAAAGTACATGATATAAGCCTCAAACAAACTCCTTCTAACCTCAGGGGTCGAATCCATGAGAGGAGGAGCAATTCCACCAAAAACTAAACTGATAGCTAGAGTGTAGGGTGGTCAAGGTGACTTACATTTAAATCCATCAATTACATGCATAAAAACATGTTTTTTCAAGGTGAAACTATCAAAACAGAGAAAATTCACAAAATGAAGAAACTCAAGAAATTTGTGTCAAAAGCCTAGGGTCACTGTCCTAAGGGTAGCATCAACTTCAGCTCCAAGTTTGAGGGGGTTCCCAATGTCCAAATTGAGTGCAGGATAGCTCATTGGAAATATTGTCATGTTTAGCTTCCAGATCTACCCTTAGTTTCCAAAATGGTCAAGTATTGACACTCCAAAAGTTGATTCTACCAAGACTGGTCAAAAGCACAGTGCCAGCCTCCAAAACAGGGTAGAAACATGATTTTTTGGGTGTTTTTTGACCTTTTGACTACCTAGTTGCCCCAAAACGACTTAGAAAAGTGTTTTTCCTGACTTTTTTTGGCCTTATGAATCTAATTGTGGTGGCCATTTTGCATTTGGAGGTCCCTAGGAAAAGCACAACGCTGAGCCCAGAAGCGCAACACCTCCCTCCTAAGCGCAATGCCAACTTGAGATCCACTTTTGAGGGGGTTCCTGGTGTCCAAATTGAGCTCATGATAGATCATTGGAATTATCTCTCTATTGGATACACAATGGACCTATCAAGCACTGAAAATGATCAATTATAGCCCCTCACAAATCAAGTCTCCCAAGATTGGTCAAAAAGTGCAGAATGGGGGGTGCAAAAATGTAGTATGGTCTTGCAGGAAACTTTTGGAGGCCTTCCTAAACTCCAAATTGAGATATTTATAACTTATTAGAAATAACTTCCAGTGTAGTTGTCATTTGACCCATCTAGATAGTTGTTTGGACACTCCCGCTAGGAGAACGTGATTTTCCCAAGGTCACTCCAGAAGTGCAGAAAACCTCTTGTAGCACCTGTATGTTTTACATTTATCCAACACCATAACACCTGCATAAAACATGATGGATGTTTTTTTTTTTGTTGGCCTATTATGGACAAAACCCTCTCTCACTTTTGTAAAATTCATCTATGTTTGGTTGGAAACGTACTTTGAATCAAAACTGGCCCTATGTGTGGCAAATGATTTTGCCCCTTGGAATGACCTTTTTTGAAAAATGATGGAGACATGATGCTTATGAGTTGGAGTGGCCTCATAATTTCTGATATGACATCCCTTATGCCTCCTCTACTTATATGTCTCTAATTCCATAGAAAACCCTAGCTCAATGGGAAAGGATATTAGGGTTTAGTGTAGGCAAAATAGGGGATTTGGGAAATTTATAGGAATGAAGGGAAATAAAGGGTATAGGGGGTTTCTAAATTATTAGGAAAATTTTGGGAGGTAGGGAGGGATGTTAGGAAGTAGGGGAAACTAGAATTTAAAGGATTGAGTGAAGGGAAGTGATCCAAAAGGGAAAAACACAGGCCTAGTCTAGAAAAGTGTCAAAAGTGTAGCAATGGGCTAGGGTTTGTATAAAAATGATGATTTTGAGTTTTAAGAGTGATGGGAAGTGTTTAGGAAGGTATATTAAGGATAGAAGAAGGCGTAAGAACATCAGGATACAAGTTTTGTTGATTATTTAACCATGGAGGTCATGAAACCAAGAAAAATGCCCTCAAAACCCTAGGAGAGGGAAATGAGAGGAATGGGCATGGGAAAAGATTAAGTGAGGTATATGGAGTGTAGGTGAGTGAGATTTTTTGACTAGGGCTACCATCAGTGATCCAGGTAGATGTTGGTGGCCACCCACCTATCCCACTTGGACCCCAACAACTATCTCTTATAGTTTTTCAGTTTCCTTAATTGTAGCACAATTTACTATTTTTAGCAGTTTTCTGGGTCCTGAACTTCCGAAGCTGTTTTGAGGTCCTAAACGAAGTTTTTTGGGAAATGTAGGAGCAAAATGGGGCATTGCCTGATGTTGTTCTTCCCAAATTTGTAGTTCTCGGATAGATATTTTTAACGAGATATTGTGCACATCAAACGAAGATCGTATGCCAATGTTACCACCTTGGGAAGTTGATGTACCAATTTACCCAAACAGGGCCCACAGTTTGGCGTTTCATCTTCTAGGGTTAGGTTTTTTGATGTTTAGGGTTTTCCATTGTTTCTCAACAATAAATAGGCCTTCTAGCCTCATTGTAACATAGTTCAGAGGCATGTAGCCGCCACATCACTTCTTAGAGATAAGCTACCATCGCCCTAGCTGGTTTATTTCCATTTTTCTTTGTAAGCACATTTAAGTATTTTATAGTAATGAAATGAAGTATTATGTCTGCTACATCTTTGTACTTATGGTTATCTCTGTAATTTTTTGTGTTCCTGTTTAAATTCGGATCAGTGGTATTAGAGCGGTCTTCCTTTTCTCCATTTTTCTTTGCATGTCTCCAACGAGGTCGGGATATAAGGAGATATGGCTTGAACTAGTCAAACCTTTGCAAGAACAACCTCGCAAATCCTGATGGCCTCCCATGGTGGATGAAAAGAAAGACGAAGGGGTAGGATTGCGATGATGGATAGCTTTGCCCAGATCCTTCAGCAGCTACCCAGAGGTGATGCATCGGCTTCTAATAACTACTCTAGAAATGCCACACCCTTTAAGGTACAAGTTAATTTTGAAATCCCCATATTTGAGGATTAGCTAGATGTAGATGCCATAGGTAAATGGTTAAATCTACTAGAGGGTTATTTTTCTGTTCATGATTTTTTCCAATTGGGAAAAGATTATTTTCGCTCTTCTCAAAGCAGCCCCCCACATCAGGGACTAGTGGGAAACCTACTGCGAGCAGAAGGATGAAAGTGTGGGCTCACTATTTTCAGCCACACCCACTTGGAATTCATTCTGGGATGTCGTCAAGGAGTAGTACTACCTTGTCAAATGCTACGAGGACAAATACCTAAAGTGGACCACGTTGCAACAGGGAAGGGACCAAGATGTGCCGGAGTTCACAAACATTTTTGATACCCTTCGTACATAGTTGGGTATTAAGGATTCTGATTTGCATTTGGTACTCAAATATTGTGGCTGCCTACATAGGTACATCCAGGAAGAGATGGAGTTCCTCAACATCTCCTCGCTTGGCATGGCGTATCGATACGCTGTCAAAATGAAGCAAAATTTTAAACAAAAGAAGCGAGACTTTGGATCTGTGAATCCAAAGCAAGGGAAAGGCTTCCCCAAATCGCAGAACCAAGGACAAAGCCAAGACAGGGCAACCCAAGACCACCCGTCAAAGCTACAAGAAAAAAACAACAGCACAAAGTTGAAAAAGGACACAAGAAAGTGGTGTGAGTTACATAAGAGCCCCACTCACAACACAAGTGAGTGTTGGACCAAGCAGTCGCTGGTGTCCAAGTTGAAGGCCTTAGAATCAAATGCATGTTCCGACCCTGAGACAGAACCCAACAAGGGGAATGGCAAAGGGAAGTAGACCATTGATACGGAGCCCAGCATCACTGTTGCCACTGCCAAGGTCTAGAAGAATGAGCCTGAAGATCTAGAGGAGGGGGAGAGCCTTTTCCACTCACAAATGTGGGTGACAGGTTCGCTGCTACAATTCATTATCGACAATGGCAGCCAAAATAACCTCATTTTAGCAGAGGCTATGAACCGATTGGGCCTACCGACTACACCACACCCATAGCCATACAATATTGGGTGGCTTCACCAAGGACGAGATCTCCGAGTTCGCCAACAGTGTCGCCTTCCCTATAACATCAAACCCTTCACAGACGAGGTATTGTGTGATGTTGCACCACTTGATGTTTGTGATGTCTTATTAGGCCAACCATACTTATGGAGGCGACATGATGTGTATGAGTCAAGGCCTTGTGCTATTATTATTTCTTTGGGTAATTCATTATACAGGATCTCAGAGGTAGCCCGACCTACTACCACCTCTTTGATCACTACTAAGAAATGCAGCAAGCTCATCTCCCAGACTAGAAAATTCATTTTCTGTCTAGTTTGCTCCCAAAGTAAGGGGAAGATCGTCGCCACATCCATGACCCCTGAGAAGGGTTACTCCATGCAGTAGCAAAAGCAGAGGGAAAAGATCATGAAAGAACACAAGAACAACTTTTCTTCACCCACAGGTATACTGCACAAGTTTCAGGTGGGTAACAAAGTCTAGTTGCATCGGCAGAAAGAACGCCTTACCAGAACCAATCATAAGCTTAGACCAATCCGACATGGTCCTTACACCATTACCAAGGCTGTGGGAAACAATTATTTGGAGCACAAGATTCCCTCATTCCTTTGCCTGCACCAAGTGTTCAATGTGTACCACCCTTGACCATGTTTCCCACCATTACTGGACACATCAGAGATTACATAACAACTCACTAGGGACGAATCAGCAAATGGAGGAACTCAACGTAATGGGGACCATTAATTCCTAAGGGGGAGGAATGATCCAAGTGGATGTTGGTGGCCACCCACCTATCCCATTTAGACCCCCACAACTATCTCTTTCAGTTTTTCAATTTCCTTAATTGTAGCACAATTTACTATTTTTAGCAGTTTTTCGAGTCCTGAACATTCAGAGCTATTTTGAGGCCCTAAACGATATTTTTTGGGAAAAAAGTGAGCAACATGGGTCATTAACCAATGTTCCTCTTCCCAAATTTTTAGTTCTTGGATAGATATTTCTAACGAGATATTGTACACATCAAGCGGAGATCGTATGCCAAAGTTACGACCCCGGGAAGTTGATGTACCAATTTACCCAAACAGAGCCCATAGTTTGGCATTTCATCTTCTATGGTTAGGTTTTTGGATGTTTAGGGTTTTCCATTTTTTCTCAACAATAAATAGGCCTTCGAGCCTCATTGTAACACAGTTTAGAGGGATGTAGCCGCCACATCTCTTCTCAAAGATAAGCTACCATCGCCCTAGCTAGATTATTTCCATTTCTATTTTAAGCATATTTCAGTATTTTACAGTAATGAAATGAAGTATTATGTCCACTTCATCTCTAAACTTATGGTTATCTATGTAATTTGTTGCGTTCCTGTTTAAATTCGGATCAATCAGTGAGTAAATTTTTGAATGAGGACCTAGGTGGAATAACACAAATTTTTGGCAAGACCCTAATATAAATATGAAAAGAGGAGTTCTGATCACTGATGGAAGCATGAAAATGCCGACACTAGCAAAAGGGAAGTTCATGAATATATGGATGGGACTTTATGTGGTTGAAAAATTCTATGATAATGGTTAAGTTTTTATTAGAACAATAGATGAAGAGAAAATTCCACTTTTGGTAAATGGTTATTGATTGAAATTCTACAAGAAGCCCCTCTCTAGGGATGAATTTATTGATTCAATAAGTAAAGAGCTTAATCTTATTGAGAGCATAATAGATCCCAATCCATTTAGCCTCTTACTAGTAAGAAAAAGAAAAGAAAAGAAAAATGAGAAAAAGAAAAGATAAAAGACCTCAAGTGAGAACCTTCTTTGAGGAACTTGAGGCAAACTCATTAGTTGAAAATATCTGTGAGGTGGCCTGTGAGTTTGATAAAATTAAAAAAATAATAAAGATCCATAGGTGAAAACCTCCTTTGAGGCACTTGGGCAAGACCTACGAACATGAAAATCTCCATGAGGTAGCTAGTGAGCCTCAAAAAAGAAAACGAAAAAGAAAAAGAAAAAAAGAAGAAAAGAAGAAAAAATGAAGAAAATAATGATGAAAAATGTTTTTTTATCTTACCTTGATTTGTGTGTAGGTATCACAAAAGAAAAAA
Organism: Pinus taeda; assembly: GCA_000404065.3. NCBI lineage: Eukaryota > Viridiplantae > Streptophyta > Pinopsida > Pinales > Pinaceae > Pinus > Pinus taeda. The sequence goes on from APFE031286545.1 coordinate 15,171, forward strand.
ACCAAAAAATTAGTTGGACACACCAACTTGCAATCTCGACCCGAGACATCATATCCTACATTCTTTGAGAGCCCAGACAATACCCTTGCACCACTTTCCATCAACATTCATCATCCAAAACCTCTTATCAACATTTCCAAGTGCTTTTCAATCATTTTTCCCCACTTCCCCGAGTTACTATAGGAAAGTCTCGTAATACTACAAGATAAACCATATTTGATAAAAAGTCATGGATTGAAGATTTTCTCCACATATAAGTTGAGGAAAAGCATTAGAGGCATATTGACACTAAACTATTCCATCAACATGCCTCACCCCTTAGTTTTTCCTCCGCTCTTCATCATTTTCTTTTAACAACAACTCAAAATTCCTTGTATTTCCATTGAAAACTTTTCCATCACCATCACTCGCTCCTCCTTTAATTATTAGAGCTCCTTGATGTTTCTAAATATTATTATGTTGATCATGACGAGTTTCTATGACTACTACAAGAGACTACACATTCCTATGGCAACACTGCAGAAACCCTACATGCCCAAGTCTTTAGAAGTCAAGAAAACAATCATTGCATGCCACAAATTTCTACATCCTCAGAAAAAGCATTTATAGGAAATATACACCCTCTAACTCAAGAAAAATGTAACCCTGAGCAATTACATGATCTCTTGTATACTTATACAGAATCATCTGTTCAAAAACAACACCACCAAATCCCCTACAGAAGCATCAAAGCCACCTCCAAAAGCATTAGAAGGTAAGACATTGGGTATCAAAATACCCTGACCTCACCCTTTGAAGTTATCCAAGGAATTAAAAATCATTATAAGTTCAAAACACGACTGGTTATATAGCTAGAAAAACTAGTAGAAATCCTTGCCCAAATTTGATAAGAAACTCCACTTTTTCTCCAAGTCCCTCACACATGTGAAGAAAAGTAAGAAAAAAAAGATAATATTTGAAAGTAAGATGTTGTCACTTATTAATGGAAAGATAAGTACAATATGATTATATTGAAGGATGACAAGAAGTGGGCGGGGGCCATCTCAACTATTGTGTGGTAAGTCTCCTCTCATCACCCACCGAAAACAAATCCACTTGAATCGGGAGAACTACAAGCTTTACACTCCACATTTTGCATGTAATAGTGCTTTAAAAAAATATCAATGAGGCCTGCTACCACTAGAGGAGTAAATTAGAAATACCATGCTTAATAACTCTCTACTACGGTTATTACTATACAATACAAAAAAAATGCTACATGATATGGAATTCTTGTCTATAATGCCCACACAATCCTCAGATAAGTTAAGAAACAAGGGTATCCTCAAAGAAAACGTAAGTTCAATTCCCATACTCACATTTTTCATAATTTTGGTGCTCATATTGTTTCAATTTATCATTTAATAGACCCTTTTTGTGTTAAAAATTATGATTTAAACAAAGGAGAAGTCATATAATTTTGTTGTCTTCTAGAGTTCAACATGGAAAATTATTTAGAGCATATAATGATGAGTTGCATGGGGTGATAAGACTGTGAACTTCTCTAAGATGTAGGATCCCTTGCTACCATGGGAAAACCCTAGTTCTTCTAGCAATGTACAAGAACAAGCATTCCCTTGTAAAAATTTGTTGTCCAAATTTGTGAAAAATTGTGCCATACATTGGGAGGGGGATTCACTTGGACATAACCTACAAAAACAAGTTGGATTCATTAGAATCATGATGGATTTAAGAGATCTGTGGTTTGTATCTTTTGAATCAGTTTCCAGAGAACCCACAGTATGAACATTTTTATGCCAACGTTTCAAATCCAAACTGGGATCCATCATCAGGACTTATGAATGATGATAAAGAATAGCTGCTTAGAAGGAAGATCCGCAGCTCTTCTTGCTATCCTCACTCTAAATCTTTCGAGTAAAAGGATTTCACTCCAAACATCCCCTTCGTGTAGGGACAAGATTCTGGATTTAAGAGATCTGTGGTTTGTATATCAGTTTCCGGAGAACCCACAGTATGGATTTAAGAGATCTGTGGTTTGTATATCAGTTTCCGGAGAACCCACAGTATGAACATTTTTATGCCAACGTTTCAAATCCAAACTGGGATCCATCATCAGGACTTATGAATGATGATAAAGAAGAGTTGCTTAGAAGGAAGATCCGCAGCTCTTCTTGCTATCCTCACTCTAAATCTTTCGAGTAAAAGGATTTCACTCCAAACAACCCCTCCGTGTAGGGACAAGATTCTGGATTTAATAGATCTGTGGTTTGTATATCAGTTTCCGGAGAACCCACAGTATGAACATTTTTATGCCAACGTTTCAAATCCCAACTGGGATCCATCATCAGGACTTATGAATGATGATAAAGAAGAGCTGCTTAGAAGGAAGATCCACAGCTCTTCTTGCTATCCTCACTCTAAATCTTTCGAGTAAAAGGATTGGTTGGAGTGAAATCCTTTTACTCGAAAGATTTAGAGTGAGGATAGCAAGAAGAGCTTCGGATCTTCCTTCTAAGCAGCTCTTCTTTATCATCATTCATAAGTCCTGATGATGGATCCTAGTTGGGATTTGAAACGCTGGGATAAAAATGTTCATACTGTGGGTTCTCCGGAAAATGATATACAAAACGCAGATCTCTTAAATCCAGAATCTTGTCCCTACACGGAGGGGATGTTTGGAGTGAAATCCTTTTACTCGAAAGATTTAGAGTGAGGATAGCAAGAAGAGCTGTGGATCTTCCTTCTAAGCAACTCTTCTTTATCATCATTCATAAGTCCTGATGATGGATCCCAGTTGGGATTTGAATCGTTGGCATAAAAATGTTCATACTGTGGGCTCTCCGGAAACTGATTCAAAAGATACAAACCACAGATCTCTCAAATCCAGAATCTTGTCCCTACACGGAGGGGATGTTTGGAGTGAAATCCTTTTACTTTAAAGATTTAGAGTGAGGATAGCAAGAAGAGCTGCGGATCTTCCTTCTAAGCAGCTCTTCTTTATCATCATTCATAAGTCCTGATGATGGATCCCAGTTGGGATTTGAAACGTTGGCATAAAAATGTTCATACTGTGGGTTCTCCGGAAACTGATTCAAAAGATACAAACCACAGATCTCTTAAATCCAGAATCTTGTCCCTACATGGAGGGGATGTTTGGAGTGAAATCCTTTTACTCGAAAGATTTAGAGTGAAGATAGCAAGAAGAGCTGCGGATCTTCCTTCTAAGCAGCTCTTCTTTATCATCATTCATAAGTCCTGATGATGGATCCCAGTTGGGATTTGAAACGTTGGCATAAAAATGTTCATACTGTGGGTTCTCTGGAAACTGATTCAATAGAATCATGATGTCAGGGATACTTTTGAAAATTGTCACTCGTTAGGGTTCTTTGAGAAATTGACAGGTTATGATGATGAAATTTCCCTAGAGTTTGATTTGAGCCTAAAACACCCTGAGGGCCATGAGGTAGCCTCTATAGTTAAAGGATTGATGATATACATTGATCAGGACTCGATCATCAAAGTCGGTACCCTTCCAAAGGGAATTCAATGGAGTAAGGAGAAGAGACATGAAGCCATCAATGCAAAAGAGGATTTTTCCTCCCTTATGAGAAAGTAGATGAACATAAAAATGGGATAAGAATGGAAAGCATACCATGCCCTTGGGGTAAATAATATATCATATCCTTAAACATATTTCTTGTGAAGTAAGGTTAAGAATATTATATGCTTATCTATTTGGGCTCTTGTATCAATTTAAATTCCAAGTTGACTTTCCTATTCATAAGAGACTTATTATCCCCTATTTTTGCCTCTAATCCATGAAAGAGATGAGTAAAATGGTGAAGGAGGGGAAAAAATTACTTGGCTCATCATGGAATCATTAGGTTGATAGTAATGGATTCCTTATAACACCTTCAAAACCCAAGAATTTTTTTTTGACATTTATACAAGACTTCTTAGATGCCAAAGTTGAATAAGAAGAAATAGAGGCAATGTTGGGTAATACATAATTATCAGAGACATAAATAGAGTTGGCTAAGGTAGAGCTAGTTGAGGTAAGACTAGCTGAGTTAGAATTGGCAGAGACATAGGACTAGGCTGAATTGGTTGCCCCATTGATCGAATTCCATATAAAAATTAACATAACCTCGAGAGGGGTCTTTAGAACCTTAGAAATAATTTGGAGAACCATAAAGAATGATAACTAAAAGATAAAGAAAGAGGCAATAGAAATATCTATGGCATGAAGAGGAGGGGACGAGATTTTTAAGGAGGAGGAAAAAGAATTTGTTGTTACATTGGTAACGCTAAGAACTCCAACAAAACCCAATGCAAGTAGGCCCACTCAACCACATGATTACTTCATAAGAAGAAAAGGCGCCCGAGTTCCGTATATTGGAAAAGCAAAGGCTCCATATCCCACTTCTATAAGCATTGAAGAAACCCCTAGCCATGAGAAATAAGAGCCTTCAAATATAGATGAGAAAAAACTAATGACACCAGTGGTACAACAAGAGTAACACCAAAGCCTTCTTAAGAAATGAATCTACAAATACAATTAGAAGGACCCATTGTTCTAAGTTACAGAGCTAGAGGAACATATTGCAGAGCTATAGGAAAAAAAAATATAGGTACAAGAACAAACAACAAAGCTATAAGAGTTTGAAATAATAGAAGATCAACTAATCCTAGGATGATCTACTTCATTCTATTCTTGGATTGAGGAAAAAATAATCCTTGTGTGCTTGACACCATAATTATTCCTTGATGTTGAGCAAGAGAAAGTTAAGACTTATAGATGGACACAAATTGCATAATCCAAAGGAGTTTTTGATATTGGAAAAATGGTAAAGGAAATAAAGAACATGGGGAGGAGATGGAACTCCTCATATTTGATGAAGAAAATAGAAGGTATCTCTTGGAAAAATAAAACAAATAGCTAAATTCCTAATTGCAACAAACAAAAATATTTCTATAGGAGAAGGAAAAACAGGTTGCAACCCTATCAAAAAAATTTGGGCACCATGGCACACCTTTCTTTAGAAGTAGTGAATTATAGGCAACCATAAAAAACCTGGTGCCAATTTCAAATAAGAAACTTTTCACAAAGAGGATCTCTCCCTCTACATGATGTTAAATAATTCATTAAATTTTTCCTCTAGTACAATACAAAAGATAAGGCAAAGGTCATTGATTTTTAAATTCACAACCTTGAGCTTCTAGATATGACCATATGGGACCCAAATCCATATTTGGGTGATGAAAAAATAATGGCCCTAGAATCTAGGCTAGCACATTAAGTTATTAGGGTTGAAGAAGTGAAAAGGAGGATGGATTCAAAGCTCAAGGAACCAATTTGGGTTAGGCCTGAACACCTCAATCCATCCATCCTCATTTCCACCCATGCACTCTTAGAAGAGGATCATACAGTGGTAGAAGTATACACATAGAGGAAAAATGGAAGCCATCCTCCACTTTGAGGATACCTTTATATTATTGGGAGAAGACAGCTCACAACCTTTCCATAGGATATGGGAAACACTACCATACAACATGAAGATCAAAGAGTACCATTCCCGTGACAAGTTGTAAGCCACACTAGTCAAAACTCTTCTATATAAGAGAATCATCCAGAGACTTAAAGTCCAATGAATTAGACTTAGATTAAATACCCCATTACTTTTAGGTATACATGAGTGCCAAATTAAAGAAGAAGAATCAAAGGTGTGGTAGGACATTGAAAAAAATGTAGGTTTCTATTCAACAGGCATGACCACCTCCAGTGCATCATGGGATATTAAACATGTTATTAGGGAAATGAATGAGGAAAAAAATAAAGTAGGAAGAATAGGTTTCTTAGAAGATGATAAACAATTTTAGTAGGGGGTATGATGGGCCTCCCAATTAGGTAAAACATATGGCCCATCTAATATTTCCTAGGCACATAAAAGCTATATTAAACCTTCCCCTTTGCACTTTATAACATTCTCTTAGCTTAAATGAGTTCTTATGAAGGTTAAAGAGATTTATCATGCTTTATGTGCCTAATATGGTTATGATGTAGGATATTGAGAATATTTTTCACAAATCATGAGGATATCCAGTCAGAGAAATTAATGGGACATGTCCCCTACTACAAGAAGATCAAACTCAACTGGCTTGGAGCGCTAAATACTTCTCGCTATAGTTACAATGCCACTCAAGCAGCATGATCTTGTTTTTTAGTATTTTGGAGGGAAATTAGTCTTCCTTTAAAGGAGGCTTCCCCTCACTCATGTTATATAAATAGGGGGCTTGAGTAGCCCATTAGGCAGCTATCAGATACTCAAATTTAGTGGAAGCACTAACAGTAGAAAGCTTAGGAGTTTTAGTTCCGCAAAGTTTGATGTATAAGGAATTTTAAAGTTAATGAAATACATATTTGGTTCTTATACTATTTTCCTTTATGGATCTAATACTCCTGGGGTTAGGGCCCACTCAAAGTGTTCAAGTCCCTTTTGTATCATTATCTTTAATGCACTTGTCCATTTATGCAATTTATTTCTAAGTGTTGTTTTGTGTAAGGTTAATTAGTTATCTTATTTATAGTCTTTTCTTGCATATTACTTTGAGAACTAGATGGTAGCTTTAGAAACTATTACTTTTTTAAATTAACATCTCTTTTCATGCATTTGAATTCAATTTAGTTTCTAATATTTATTTGTTGTCTATCATTATTTCTTACTTCAATTGTACAATCCCCTAGTTTCGCAGAGATACATGAGACTCTATAGCCACTAATTCATTAAATAAATCCTTCTACCATTGACAGGATGACATGGACATGATTAATTTGTAATTAATTAGCCTCAATTACCTTGCCTTTGCATTCAAACCACCTCCTTAGCACATTTCAGTGCTCACTGGATTGTCTCTTGTAGAAAAACATGGACTCCTGTAGCAGTTTGAATTTTTCTTTTGAAACTCATCCAAAATTACATCCAACCCATGTTTCACATTCCTTATTATGTTACAACATCAACCCTAAATATGGAATCTAGAAGCAAAGATACTAAGTATATTCCTTGACCTAGTTTGTTGTAGAAATTGTTTTTTTTAAATACAGAATTAGGGTTTTCAATTTAAATGATTTATTTCAATTGTGAGATTGATTTCATTACATAGTAGAATATAAATTATTTTATTTCATCATAGTTAAGATGGTTTTCCTCCTTAGCATAGGTTTTTTTTATTTCCTTTCATTTCCTATAATTCTAAATTTTGCTTGTATCATAAAGCAATTAGTATGGTCTCTGAGCAACTAGATCTTATCTTAGTGTTGTGACTTATATCAAAGTCAACAAAGGAAAAGGAGAAGTACATAATGAACACATAGTGTTGGCCACTCTTAAGTTGTTCGAACCCTGAGTTGAAAATTAAAGTTGTGACTCTTGGGAGTTGCAGTATTATTGTTGCAATACTGAGAGCCATCAAATGACACACGAGCCTTCCTCCTGCTAGCATCTCTTGAGATATTTTCATTTTGTCTTTCATACTTATTATCAAAGGATGTATCCTACCAAATTACCCCTTGAATATTTCTGTGAATTAAATGAACTTTGTAATAATAGTGATTTAGGGTTTCAAGAAAGTAAAGATCATGTCAGTGACAAAGAATTTGAATTTGTAAGTTTCCATGATGAAGATGGACTTGATGATTTTAATGAAAAATATTTATCCTCTTTTTCTTTGCATACTGAATGTTTCATTGAACATGACATGATAATATCTAGATTTGATTACCAACAAAACTCTTTCAGTTTAAAAAAGCATAAAGAAGTACATCTATGTCTTGAAGAATCCCAACCTCTGATGACTAATGTTGAATTTTGTTTATCTCTATTCCATTTTCTTGATCATAGTAGAATTGATAACTACAAAGAAAGTGATTTTGAAGAATTTACATTTATGACACCTAATCATCAGGAATCAACATTATACATTCATGAATATGCACATCAACAATCAATTGATGAAGTCACTCTTAAAAAAGATTGTTGGTCTTTCAGTCATCTTCAAAGGAAACAATATGTGATGATGTCTTTGTTAGCTATGATTTTGTTTCATATTATCTTCATGTTGATTATTCTAAACCACCAACAATATGATGAATATGAATATGAACAATTAACTCCTCGTTGCAATCTTGAAATGGCTGATAGGTCATTTACAAGTTCCAATTTACAATAATTGTGGAACTATATTGATCCCTTTGATGCTTATAAGCATAATGAACAAGATCATGTAACTCACGTAATTCTTCCATTTTCCTAATCATTAGCCCATCTATGATAGTTATGTAGAGGATGAGGTCAAGTTTTCCTTTTCTTATGACAATCATAATGTGCAAGGAAATCAATATGTAGAAGGTTGTTTATAGGTTTGTGATCAAGAATTATGTAAAGAATATAAAATTCCTATGAGTGAATCTTAATTATATTTGCTCGAAATATATACTAATCACTTTATGAAATCAATTGAAAATTTTCATACTCTCTCAAATGTTTTGAATAAGAAATTTAAATACATTGATAAAGACATTGTCACTTGTAATAAGTCATTTCGAAACCTTCTAGTAAATGGAACTCCAAATGATCTATCTTATAACTCTATTTCAAATTATATACAATCAATACTTTACCATTTAGAGATCTACTCTTTGATAACACCTTAAAAATTATGCATGCATGTAAAAAGACAATTATTAAAACTAAATATTACAAATCAACCAATGAAAGTGTTGGAAGGGATAGTTAAAGTTCATGTTCTTGAAATTGTTCTAGAGTGCCTTTTTGAAAGGCATGCATCTTTCATATTTTTCTCATCTATCTTCAATCCTTAATGGAAAAAAATAAAAATTTAAATCATTCCTTAAATAGTTTGAGATACAAGAAAATTTGTGCCATTGCACATGGATATGTGAAAATTATATTTTCAACACCTTTATGCATTCTTCTCATTATGAAATATATGGAAATATAACACAATGCTTTTTTCATCTGTGACAATCAAATTCAACAATCGTTCATATATGAAAGGGTTACATTATCAAAAATATTTATATTAGATGAACAATATTCACCATATATTCAAGTTAACTGTTTTCTTGAACATATAAATGCAAGATCTAACATAAAAATATTTTCTAGTGGTATGGTTTACACAACTCCTACTTTTACTATGTAAATTTCCAATCCTTTTATATCTCAATTACTCATGATAAACAAGAATTAGGACATAATAAAAGTTTTGATGAAAATATGTATATTTTTTTTTACATCTTAAGCATGACTCTATCATAGAATTATTTCCATGTTGTTATATGAAAGAATGTCAAAAGTATTTGATTTTTCATATGCCTAACCTTGGTATGATTTAGCTAAAAACAAGTTTTCAGATTCATATCACATTCATAATAATTTGTAATCGATGTTTTGAAACAACAACTATGGTTCATATTTAGGATGAAAAAGAGAGATGTGAGAGGGAAATAAATCATGAATATGTTGCAAATTTGTTTGTTAGAAAAATCTTATCAATTTAACACTCACATAAAGTTCTATGACTTTGTGGAGGATTGGATGGAGGAGGTACCCTATGTGGAGGCCATGGATTTGGCCACAATATTATCCTTACTTTGAGAGTGATTCAAGAAGAAGGAAAATTTCTTGGTTTAGGAGATGACCTTACTGCATTACTTAACATAGATCAAAGAAACAAAAGCAGGTGGAGCTAATAAGTGTGGCTAAAGTAATAATAACACTATGAGGTCTAGAATCATATACAACATGACACTTCCATAAGTATGGTTGGCCTAAAAAAACATCACAAAATTCAAGGGGAGCAATATCACCCAATACCTCATCCTTGAAGGGCTTTATGCCGTAGAGAAGGAAGCAATGTTAGCTGACGTACAGATCTCACCCTTGAAGGAGCCACCCGATGGTGTATGGATATTGGTGTGGTGTTGTCAATATGTCCAACCTATTGACCATGTTTTTTGAAATGAGGTTCTTTTGAGTTTCATTGTAAAAAATGAAATGCAATAGAGCACAATTCACCCACATATGTGAGTGAAAGAAGTGCTGACCTTCCTCCGAATCTGCGGGCTCACATTTCTAGACCTTGGTGGTGGAAATAGTGGCATTAGGTTCTGCATCAAGGATCTAATTCCCCTTTTCTAGGTCTGATTTAGAGATAGAACCTACATTTGACTCCAAGGATATCAAATTGGGCAATAATGGATGCCTTGCTCGACATTCACCAATGTTATGAAAAGGGCTCTGGTGGAATGTGCACAACTTTCTCATGTGTTTCTTTCTCCTCCCATTACTGCAATTTATTGGAGGATTATATTGGTTAACATAGGGTGTTGCACCATGGATATATACTTTATCCTATGATTTGGGATGTCGTTTACCTACTTCTATTGTGAGCGATTCAAAACTCCAAAGTCTCACTTCTCTTGTTTGAATTTTTTCTTGATTTTCACATCATATTAGTACGTTGTGTGAAGTGAGGAGATATACATGAACTACATTTCTGTTAAGATGTATTTGTGCAGATGAGAATGGTAGCTAAGCACCATATCTCACTTGGAGTCGTTGATACCCCACTTGGTGCATAATGTATGGAAGATATTTCTTAACTCTAGCACTATTTGGTCCATTTCTTGCTATAGTGTTGTCCATCTCATGTACTGGCCTTCGTAGCACCCAATAGGGTAATATTGTTCCTTAATAGCATCCCCAAAAGAGTCCCAAGTGGGTACGACTATAAATAATGCTTCCTCTATGGCCCTTTTATCATGGTAAGTCTCCCACCTATCCTTGATGTGGTGGGAAACCTTAACGAGTGCAAAGATAATATTTTCTCTAGTGGGAAAATTATGGAATGAAATACCCTTCTAGCAGGTTTAACCATTTTTATAGTGCATCTACATCTATTTGGTGTTCAAATATAGAGATATACAAGTTAACACTTACCTTGAAGGGGGTCGAACCTCAAAAGTGCCCAACGGATGAAGATGTGTCACCTATTGGCATTTGTTAAAATATCTAGGAAAAACCATCCATCAGCTCATCCCTTTGTCATGCGATATCTTCCTCAAGCAAAAAATTAATAAGATCTCCTACACCCACATATTTATTTTCTTTTGACATGGGAGGTCATCAGGATCGGCAAGGATGGTCTTGCAAGGGCTCAGGTAGTTCATGTCCCAACTCCTTATATCATGACCTCATTGGGGACATGCACGTAAACATAGATAAAGAGAACATTGGTTTGATACTAGTGATCTATATTTGTGAAGGGAATGAAATGAAATACAAATTTATAACAAAAGAATAGCGATATAGTGAAACTTGAATTCTATTAATAAATGAAAAATGTAGAAACTGTAAAAATCCAAAATGAAAATAAATTGACTTGAATGGTGGCAACTTATCTATGAGAAGGGATGTGATATCTATGTGCATTTTCCGGAGTTATAATGAGGCTGAAATTCCCTTTTCAATTGCAGAAGCAATGTGAAAATCCTAAACATAAAAATACTAACCCTAGGAGATGAAACTCTAGAAGTATTATGGGCCCCATTGGGTTTAGTTGGCACATCAATTTCTTAGGGTCATGATGTTGGCATGTAATATATATTTGGTACACTCAGTAGCCCATTAGAAATGTATAGCCAAGAATTTTACATTTCACACTGACCCAGGCTCTTGCAATGACTACATCCTAGGCCTATACTGTGTCAAAAAATCATCATTTAGGGACACAAAATGGTTGCAAAAGTTTAGGACCCAAAAAACTATAGAAAAGCTAAGATGGAGAACTGTGCTTTTAGCCAATGGAGTAGATGGATGGCCACCAATATCTACTTGGATTGATCCTCCCTCATTAAGAAGACATGGTAGCCATGTCCCTCCATTATATGGGGGGACTTATGTTAAATTTGAATCCTAGTGAGCCACTTGCCTTGGTGAAGATGCTGGCTAGCTTTCACAACTAAATATAATTGGATGTGTTTTTGGTAGGTATCCTTTGTCTTGATGTTGATGATATGATCCATTGTAGCCTATTCAATGAAATCAAGATTGAGCTCCATGGTGGCCAACTTCTTGGATACCTCCGAGGTGTCCAACAAAGGTGAATAATATGGTCGAATTGGATCCACATTGAACACCAGGAGTAAGCCAAGGAATTAGGGAATTCTCATTTCAGAAGCATTATCACTCATCACTTTTGTGATTATGTATGATGCATATTAGAGTGGTATGAGATTTCTATTGGGGCCTATGAGGTGCTCGTTTTGTAAGTGTAACCACACCTTATCACCAACCTGAAACTTATGTGGAACCCTATGCTAGTCATACCGTTACTTGTACTTGGCATTAAATTTCTATAGGATATCATGGAACTATGGTTGGAGGTGTTGGATTTGCTAAAAATACTGGTTTCCCTCTCTACCTAAGCCTAAGCATGGGAGGACTGAGTTGGCTCAAATGTAATGGTCATATCTATCAATTGGGGCCAGTGGATGGAACCTCAAGCACATCTGAAAAGGACTATGGCCAATAGAGCCACGAAGGGCTTTGCTATAACTATGCTAAACATATGGAAAGTTTTAATCCCATGTATGTAGGTGCCTAGAGTTATATATGAATAATATATGCATAATTATCTTGTTGACGACTTTTATTTGTCCATCTATGAACCAGATTTAGACATGAATGCAACAAATTATAGAGATAGCCATAAATATAGAGATGCAGGAGAAATAATACTTCATTTCATTAATGTAAAATACTGAAATATGCTTATAAACAGAATGGAAAAAAGACTAGCGCGACTGATGGTAGCTTATCTCTGAGAAGAGATGTGGCAGCTACATGCCTCTAAACTATGTTACAATGAGGTGCAAAGGCTTATTTATTGTTGAGAAATAATGGAAAACCCTAAACATCCAAAAACCTAACCCTAGGAGATGAACCACCAAACTATGGGCCCCATTTGGGTAAATTGGTACATCAACTTCTTGGGGTCGTAACTTTGGCATTCAACCTCCGTTTGATGCGCACAATACCTCGTTAGAAAGATCTATCCAAGGACTACACCTTTTGAGTTACCAACATCAGGAAAGGTCCCATGTTGGTCCTAGTTTTCCAAAAAAAGGCATCGTTTAGGGCCTCAAAATGGCTCCGGAAGTTCACGACCCGAAAAACTACCAAAAATAGTAAATTGTGCTACAAATACAGAAACTGAAAATCTGAAAGAAACAATGGTGGGGTCCAAGTGGAATAGGTGGGTGGCCACCAATATCCACCTGGATCAATCTAATTGGGGATGAAAAATAATCAATTTGGTCAAATTGGTATCCATGAGACACCATAAGATGTACCAAAATGTGCTAATGAATCTACTATCCTTGTCTGAATAATGATCTAAGGTATCTAGAAATAAGCCTAAACCCTCTCAAAAAAGGGTTTAGCAGTGGATTTAGTTGTCAAACTCTTCTTGCATAGTTCCATAATGGACATCTTAGAGAACCAATTGACCACCACAAACACAATCATTTCCATGAATAGTGGATGGAAAAATTAACATGTATTTCATCGATACTGATTCCCAGGGCTTGTATGAGGTAGGTAGAGGAGTGTGCAACCCATTATTTTTGATGGTTGGTTTAGAAGTGGCATAAGTAGTGCATTATTTAATATACCACTGGACATTCGGTTGAAGCTTTGGCTAGTAGAATTATGTTGAAGTATTGCTACTATATTCTCCACACCAAAGTTCTTTGCCACATGACTATAATTTTCCTCCTAGATCAGCTTAGCAAACTTTCTTGAAGGAACACAAAGGTTGCTTAGGTAGCACAAAAGTGCATCTTCGAGGTGGAAGTCTACTAATTTCTTGCCTACCATCAACATATAGTATGTGGAAGAAAACTTTGAGTCACTATTGTATAGCTATGGGAAACCAAAGGTCTCAAGCTCACATGAGTTAAGAAATATTGTTAGTGCCACAACTGGGGGCCAATTGAGGAAATATGCAACATGATTGGTGCTAACCTTATTGCATTTGATATTCAAATCAAATTGTCATAGGTATGTGGACCATTTCTAAACGAAGTCATTATGTAATTTCCCTTTTGTTTGCATAATTTATAGAGGTCTTTGAAAAGTGTGGATGATCATCTCCTTCCCAAGAATATAATACTTCTATTATTGACATGCTTGAAAATGGAGTACATATCCTTATCATAGGTGGGTTATCTACAAAACAATATCATATATTTTTTCATTGTGATAAATCAATAGATGTCATTATTGAGTGAGGACTATACTAATAGCATAGTCAGAGGCATCCGTCTCAATCTCAAATGGCTATTGCAAATCTAGAAGGGTGAGGACAGGTGTAGAGAAAAGGCATTGTCTCGGATCATTGATTTTGTTTTTTTGTGACTCAAACAAAAATAAATAAATAATTTTATCTTCCTTTGGTCACTTGACTTAAGGGCCAAGTGATATAAGAGAACACTAATATAAATATTCAGTAGAAGCTAGCAAGGCCTAAGAAGTTATGAAGCTCTGTTAGAGTCTTCAGGGTTGGCCTATCCCAAATGACTTGGATCTTGGCTAGATCTACATGCACACCTTGCTCATGAATAATGTATCCTAGGTATCAGACCTTGTTCATGTCAAAGGATAATTTTTCCAAGTTAGCACATAGCTTATGCTATTGTAGAGTTGAAGGACCTGCTAAATATGTTGCAAGTGTTCTTCCAAAATATTTTTGAAGATGAGTATATCATCTAGATATGTAACCATAAAATAATTGGTGAAATGCCATAATATTTCATCCATCATCCTCATGAAAGTTGTCGAGGAATTCGTCAAACCTAAGGGAATGACCAATGATCCAAAATTTTATGAAGGAACGAAATGAAATATAGATATAAATAGAAACACAATGATACAATGAAAAAAAAACTTCAATTCATTAATAACAAAGTACTACAAATGTTTACATGCAGAATGGAAATAAGCTAGATCATGTGATGTAGCTTATCTCTGAGAAGAGATGTGGCAAGTACCTACATTCTGAAGCTAGATCATGTGATGTAGCTTATCTCTGAGAAGAGATGTGGCAAGTACCTACATTCTGAACTATGTTACAATCAGGCTCAAAGGACTATTTATTATTGAGAAGCAATGGAAAAACCCTAAATGTCAAAAAAAAATAATCCTAGGAGATGAAGCGCCAAAATTATGTGGGCCCTGTTGGGGTAAATTGGTACATCAAATTCCTGGGGTCATAACTTTGGCATACAATCTTTGTTTTATGCATATGATATCTTGTTAGAAATATCTATTTGAGGACTACAACTTCTAACTACAAATCCCTATCAGAAGGTATGGGTTTTCCCATTTTCTAAAAAAATGTCGTTTAGTGCCTCAAAATGGCTCTAGAAGTTCATGACCTAAAAAACTACCAAAAATAGTAAATTATGCTACAATTAAGGAAATTGAAAGAAACAATGGTGGGTGTCCAAGTGGAATAGGAGGGTGGCAACCAATACCCACGTAGATCAGTCATCCCCCCTTCGGAAGCAATGTTCCCCATTGCATTGAGTGCCTCCATGAGATAGCGAAAGTTTTGTTGAACTTAGTCCCTAGTGAGCCACTTGCCTTGGTGCAGGAGTTGGTTAGATTTGAAAACTTGATATAGTTGGATCTTTTTTTAGTGAGTGTTCTTGATTTGTGTGTCCATGGTTTGACTAGTTGTGGCCTATTCCATGTAGTATGGGTTTAGCTATGTTGGTGTTAACTGTTATGTAATGTCTAATGTGTCTAGTAATGGTGGAAAGTATGGCTGAAGGTGGTACACATTGAACATTGGGTGTAGGACAAGGAAGGGGGTAATGCTGAGCTCAAACACATTGTCTCCAATAGCTTTGGTGATTGTGTAAGGCCCATATCAAAGTGGTTTGAGTTTCTGATGGGCTCTAGTAAGGCATTATTTCTACAAATGCAACCAAACTTTGTTGCCCACTTGAAACTTGTGTGGCACCCGATGTTGATCATGCCACTACTTGTACCTGGAATTGGACTTATACAAGATGTCATGCACATACTAGCGGATGTGTTGGATGTGTTAAATAAACAAAGTTCATTTATCAACCTCAGACTGTACATGTGTGGATTCTGTTTGTGTAGTCACATGAGGCATGGCAACATCAATCATACACAATGGTTGAAAACCTAGACACACTTGAAAAGGACAACAATTAGTTGAGCTATGGAGAGCTCGGTTATAACCATGCTACACGTAAGGAAGGATATCATCCCAGGTTCATGGATGCTTGAAGTTGTACATGTGTAGTATGTGAAATATCATCCTGTTGAAGACCTTTGACTGCCCATCAGGTTGGGGTTGGAATATAGTTGACTTGGTGAATTTAGTGTCCAATAATGTCTATATTCTTGATTAGAATGTGCTCAAGAACCTACTATCCTAATCTACTATAATGATCTGTGAGATTCCAAAATGTACCCATTCCTCTGCTGTGATACTCTTCTTTCAAGCAGAAAATATAACCATCTTAGAAAAATTGTCCATGACCACAAACACACAGTCATTAGCATTCTTGGTAGAAGGGAGGCTCAACAGATAGTCCATGGAGATGGATTTCTAGGGCTCACTGGGAGTAGGTAGAAGAGTGTTCAAACATTTATTCTTAATGGTTAGCTTAGTGATGGCACAAGTAGTGCATGATCTGATATATTTTTCAATGTCCAATTAGAGTCTTAGCTAATAAAAATACTTCTGTAGTATGACCACCATTTTCTCCATATCAAAGTGCCCTGCGACCTGACTATAGTGTGCCTCCCAAATCAGTTTGGCATGCTTACTTGAAGGAAAAAAAGATGGAACAAGTAGCATAATAATGCATCTCGGAGGTGGAAATATAGAACTTCTTTCCATCCACTAGCATTTGGTATGTCATGGTGAACTATGGATCATTTTTGTACATTTGCGGTAATTTAGAATTCTTGTGGCCATAAGAATTCAGAATCATGGTCAGTGCTGCAATTAGGGGCTAACTGAGGCAATCTCCAACATGATTGGTGCCACCCTTCTTGTATTTAATGTTCGAGTGGAATCATTGTATACATGTATACCACTTTTGATGTCGATTATTTTGCAACTGATAAACTAAATGGGTCGGTGATCTGTGTGGATGACTGTCTGCTTCCCCATAATGTAATGTTTCTATTATCGACACACCTACATGATGAAATAAATATCTTTAACATAGGTGGGGTATTTCAAAATTGTATCAAAAAGTGGCTCACTGTGATAGGCCACCAGATGCCCATGTTGGGTGAGAACTACACTAATAACATAGTCAGAGGCATTTGTCTTAATTTCAAATGGTTGTTGCAAGTCTGGCAATGTGAGTACCTGTGAAAAGTAGAGGCAATGTTTTTGCTAAATGAACACTTTCTATTGAGACTTGGAAAATAAAAGCTTTGCTTTCACTCTACCCTTGGTAACCTAACTCAAAGGCCAAGTGATATGAGAGAATCGCAACAAAAACCTATGATAAAAATTAGCAAGGCCTAAAAAGTTGTGAAGCTCTGTTAGAGTGGTCAGGGCTGGCCAATCCCGGATGAATTGGATATTAGCCAAATCCACATGCACGCCTTTATCATCAATGATGTAGCCCAAATATTGGACCTAGCCCATGCCAAATGTGAATTTTCCAAGTTTTCTCATAGTTTGTGCTATCGCAGGGTTTGAAGGACCTACAAAATATGGTATAGGTGCTCTTGATAATGCTTGCTAAAGATGAGGATTTCATCCAGATGTCATCCATCAGCCACATAAAAGTTGCAGGGGCATTGGTCAACCAGAAAGGCATGAACAAGCACTTGAAAAGGCCCTCCTTGGATTTGAAGGTGGTCTGACATACATCTGTGGGTTCTATTGGCACCTGGTGATAACCATACTTCAAGTGGATCTTGCTGAAATACTTGACCCCCTTGAGATGGTCAAGAAGGTCATCTATCCATGGGATTAGATTTATATTCCTAATACTGTTTTTTAATGCCTGATAATTAATGCAGAGTCTCCAGGTTCCATCTTTCTTCTGTACAAGTACAAGCAGGCTCCCACAAGATGAGGAGCTTAGTCGAGTGTTCCCTTTTTGTAGAAAATCCTAGATTTGCTGCTTGATTTCTTGATTTTTTAGAATGGAGGAATGGTATATTGACCCATTGGGTAGAGGTGCTTCAAGATTCAAATTGATCGAATGCTTGACATGATAGTGCAAAGAAACCCCTATGGGTGAGGAGAATATGTCCCTATATCTTTCCATGATCTTATCAACCTACTTTTGTTGCATGGGGGAACCCTTCCTAGGGGTCATGGACATGGTCATTATCTTTCTCTTTCATTGAGAGTGAATTAAAAAAAAATAAAAATTCCTGGTCTAGGAGATGATCTTATTACATTGCTTAGCAGATATAAAAGATATGGTGGTAAACAGGGCTACCTCCAGTATCTTGTATAACTTATTGCCTAAAGTAATAATAAAAGTACAAGGCCTGGAATCATACAAAACATGACTCTTCCACAAGTATGGTTGGCCTAATAACACATCACAAACTTCAAGAGGGGAAACATCACATAGTACCTTAGTTGTGAAGGGCTTAATGCTATAAGGAAGTCAACACTGCTAGTCGATGCATAGATCTCATCCTTGGTGATGCCTCCCAATGGTGTACGTTTGTGGGTGTGTTGTAGCTAGTATGCCCAACCCTTCACAACCTTTGCTGAAATGAGGTTTTTTTGGCTCTTGTCGTCGAAAATGAATTGTAGCGATGATCTGAATAGAAAATGGCATCAACCCATGGTATTCACCACCCATGTTATTCATCCACACATGGAATTTACCCATGGTATTGTAAGTGGAATCCACCCATGGTATTGTAAGTGGCATCCACCCATGGAAGCGAAGAACCCTTCACCCACATCTGTGAGTGGAAGAGATGCTCCCCCTCTTCTGGATCTTCAGGTTCAATATTCTAGACCTTTGTGGTGGCAACGGTGGCACTAGGTTCTACATTAATAATCTACTTCCCCTTGTCAGGTTATGACTCAAAATTAGAACATGTATCAAATTTTGAAGCTTTCATCTTGACCACAAATGACTGCTTGGCATGATGCTCATTTGTGTTATGAGTGGGGCTCTTGTGGAACTCACACAACTTTTCCATCTCATTCTTCATCTTCGTGGTGACTTTCATTGTTTGCAACTTAGATGGGTTGTCCTGGGTCACTCCACCTTGGCTCTATTCTTTGTTCTACAATTTGTGAGTGCTCTTTCCCTGCTTTTGATTTACAAATCCAAAGTCAAGTTTCTTTTGTTTAAGGTTTTGTTCAATCTTGGTAGCATATCGGTATGTTGCACCAACCGAGGAGATGTCCATGAAATCCATTTTTTCCTGAATGTATTTTTGTAGAAATCCATGGTACTTGAGCACCATATGTCACTCAAAGTATTTTATACCCCACTTTGTGCACAAAGTATGAAAAATATTTATGAACTCATGCACATATCAGTCCCTTTATTGTTGTAGTGGGGCCCATTGTATGTAC
Source organism: Pinus taeda (assembly GCA_000404065.3). Taxonomy (NCBI): domain Eukaryota; kingdom Viridiplantae; phylum Streptophyta; class Pinopsida; order Pinales; family Pinaceae; genus Pinus; species Pinus taeda. The sequence goes on from APFE031286545.1 coordinate 34,878, forward strand.
TTGTCCTGATAGCTCCCCATAGGGTAATATTGTTCCTTGACAACATCTCAGAAAGAGTTCCAAGAGGGGGAACCTATAAATAGAGAGGGTTCCTCAAGCCTTTTCTCACAGTAAGTTTCCCACCAGTCCTTGACATGGGGAGCAACTTTAAGCAGTGCAAAAGTAATCTTCTTCCTATTTAGAGAATTTCCGGCGAAATCACATAAATGATCTTTTGTCGATGCGTTTCGAACCAACTAGTGTGGTTCATCGTCAGGACAAGTTGAAGAATCAATCTAGCTTAGCTAGTTTTAGCTGGATCGGTTCTTCAACTTGTCCTGACGATGAACCACACTGGTTGGTTCGAAACGTGTCGACAAAAGATCATTTATGTGATTTCGCCGGAAATTCTCTAAACAATGTTATGGATCATAGAAGTCTAAATTCCTTAATAATCTTCTTCCTATCGAAGAAAATATGGATTGGAAAATAAACTTCTAATAGATTCAACCATTCATCTACAACATCTTCATCTATTTGACCTTCGAATATAGGGATATTCAAGTTCACTTGTACCTTGAAGGGAGTGGCACCTCTGAAGTGACAGCTAGATCAAGAGGCGAAGTGGGCATCCACTGAAGGCTTTGGGCAAAGTTGTCCATCATCTCATTCCTTTGTCGCTCAAGGGATTCTTCAAGCAATAGTTTGATAGGATCTCCTACTCCCTTGCCTTTCTTTTCTTCCACCATGGGTGGTTGTTGGTGTTGGCAGGGACGGTCTTGCAAAGGTTCAACCAGTTCAAGTCCCAACTCATTATACTCCAACCTTGTTGGAGACATGCATAGAAAAATAAAGAAAGAGAAAACCACTCTGATACCACTAATCAAAATTTTATGAAGGAACAAAATGAAATATAGATGTAAATATAAACAAAAATATACAAGGAAAATAAAACTTCAATTCATTAATAACAAAGTACTGAAAACTATTTACATGCAAAGTTGAAATAAACTAGTTCAGGTGATGGTAGCTTATCTTTGAGAAGAGATGTGGTGGCTATCTGACTTCTATACTATGTTACAATGAGGATTTAAGACATATTTATTATTTAGAAACAATGTAAAACCCTAAACATCCAAAAAAATAACCCTAGGAGATGAATTTCCAAAAGTTTGTGGGCCCCATTGGGGTAAATTGGTACATCAACTTCTTGGGGTTGTAACTTTGGCATACGATCTCCATTTGATGCATACAATACCTCATTAGAAAGATATATCTGAGGACTACAACCTTCAAATAAAAACTCTAGCTAATGGCTACAATTTTTCCAATTTTCTAAAAGAACACCGCATAGGGCCTCACAACAGCTTCAGAAGTTTAGGACCAGAAAAACTTCCAAAATAGTAAATTGTGCTACAATTAAGGAACCTGAAAGAAACAATGGTGGGTGTCCAAGTGGAATAGGTAGGTGGCCATAAATATCCACCTGGATCAACCAACCTTTCAAAAGTACCCTCAAAGTTGAAAGGAGTCTTCCATACATTAGTTAGTTCTAATAGGACATGGTGGTAGCTAGACTTCAAATTAATATTACTAAAGTACTTGGCCCCCCTAAGCTGGTCAAGCAAGTCACCAATCTAGGAAATTAGGTATTGGATCCTGACCATGATTTTGTTTAGGCCCCAATAATTAATGTAGAGTCACCAAGTACCGTCTTTCTTCTGCATGAGTAGAATTAGGTTTCCACAGGGTGAGGAACTCAGTTGGATGTGCTCTTTTTGGAGTAGTTCTTGGATATGGAGATTTATTTCCTCATTTTCCATAAGAGATCAGTAGTAGATTGGCCCATTGGGAAGAGGTATCCTAGAGGTAGCTTGATTTCCTGACCTGACTGTGTAGAGGTACCCTAGTTGAGTGAGGAAAATATGTCTTTGTATTCTTCTATGACTTTGTCCACTTGCTTCTGGCACCGTGTGGGGGGCGCCTATGTGGAAGCCATGGATGTGGCCACAATATTCTCCTTACTTTGAGAGTGAATAAGGAAGAAGTCGTATTCCCTTACTTGAGAGATGATCTTATTGCATTGCTTAGTAGAGATCAAAGAAATGACAATAGGTGGAGATAATTCTAGTATCCTGTATAGTTTTCTACCCAAAGTAATATAATACTACAAGGTCTAGAGTCATATACAACATGAAACTTCCACAAATATTTTTGGCCTAAAATAACATCACAAACTTCAAGGGGAGCATTATCACACAATACCTTATCCTTGAAGGACATGATGTCATAGGGTAGGTAGCACTATTTTGATGCAGAGATCTTGCCCTTGGTGAAGCCACCCAATCATATATGGCTACAGGTGTGGTGTTGTTGTGATCTAGGTGGCTCTAGACACGTCTAGAAATAACAATGGCTATGGATAAGCTAAAAAATCAAAGTCCTCATATTGAAGTGAAATTAGGACTAGATCATGGTTCTCATCAACTGGATTCCAATGACATGAACAAAAATCAAATCCGAGTTCCTATGCTCAAGATATTCACAGTCAAAGTTTTGGTCAAACTTGGCTAAGTGGCAGTCACTAATGTGGAAATAACTTGGCAGAGTCTAGGCACATGGAATCTGGTAGTCAGAAAGGGCGAATTTGTTGTGTACTTAATTTGTCGAGTGACCTCAAAAAATTGGTTGGAAATTTTTGGCTGGTAGGTTTTATAAAAATTAAAAAAATTTATAAATGGGGTGGCAAGCTGCCACCCCTATCACCCACAAACCATTTCATATAACCACATTTTTATATTATATATATAAAATAACAAATGGGTTGGGGCCCGCAGGAGACCCGAGACCATAACCAATGACCCACAACCTATTTGTTTTAAAGGCACCATATGTAATGGGTCAGTAGGGCTTGAACCCATGTCAATAGGGGAGGGCCGGCCCACCCACACAGCGACCCAACAAAACACCACTTAAACTGCGCTTCAAACAAAAACGATTAACCATTTCATGATAAGCCAAACCACCCATGGCTTTACCACTCCAACCAACCGCTTAACATGCCAACCGCTAAGTTATAAAAAACAACAAACCTAACCACCACGTTGTATACAAACCATCGATGAAACCATAACTTAACTGCTTGTTTAAAATAAACAAAGAACAATAGTCATACACCAAGTTTTTCATTGGTGGGTTTTGAACCCAACCTACCCCCATGTCAATTTCCAACAACTCTAATAGGCCAATGGCCGACATTGGAAAGTTCGCCCGTTTTATTATATTAAACCTTCATTCAATTTGCTCAGTAGACAGGTGGAGAGCAGAGCAGGGAGCAATGAAAATTTGAGATGGTGGCTGATTGGAACCAGGAGCTGACACATTTTTTGAGGACGGTATATTCTAGGGAAATATTCTCGGAACATTCTCATGCAAAATCTTGGGGGAATCTGAAAGATTCCCTAGAGGGTAATTTTTGACAATGACGGAAACATGTCAACTTTATACTAAAAAAGAACAAGAATTTTGTAGGGAATGTGATGGTGTGGTCTATTTAGCCATATGAGTAACATAAATTCAGGCAGCCAACAACAAGGAATCTTTTCAGACTCTTATGGAATCTAAAAGATTCCCTTAGAGGTTGATTTTTTACCAAGGCATAATGTTGCCAACTTTATAGTCATTTTTCACAGAATTGTGCAAGGTGTGTGATGATGTGCTTAGAATTTTCATCCAAGTAGCAGATGTTTTGGCCATATCCAGGAAGGAATCTTTAGGGGGATCTTAAATATTCTTGAGGGTCTAGATTTTGACGGTGTTAGAAATGGGCCAAGTTTATATTTGTTTGACACAATTTCACGCCATGAATTCAATGGTGCAATCCATTTTGCTAGTGGAGATTTGCATTTTCTAGCCATCCCTGAAAGTGGAGGTATATGTTGCAGTGATGCCATGTATTCCTTCTAATTTTGCTGAGATGATGATTTGTTGTTGAGATCCCTGATTACCATTATTTTGAGGGATACTTGTATGCCACGTCATGTGAGATTTTATTTGCTTGTCATGCTGAATGAGGGACCCTTTGAGTGAAAGTTCCTATAATGAGAATGTATCGTGGAGAGACATGCCACTCTGGTTGTGTGAATTTATGCTTGTAATGATAAAGAATATACCATGTACATCATAATCATTTGCATCATTTACTGAAGCAACCTCTCCACTCTTGACATCGGGCCTGAAGACGTAATCCACACTAGGTGAAATCCATTATGAAGGTGTTTGTGTTCTTTAATTTGATGGTTGTTGTTATGTTTCATATTCTTTATAGTATGCACATGTGGCTTTTCATACTCTTTCACATGAAATTCGACTAACATCACAAAAGTAAAAGATCTTGGTTAATTATGGTAGCTGAAGAGATATGGATCAAGTTTGGTATCAGAGCGGTCTTCTCACTAATGTGAATTGAGAGTGTGAATGATTAAACATGAAACAAGAATGGAAATGGAGAACAAAAAATATATCTACGAGGAACTCCTCATGATGGCATGCATAGTGGAAATAATGTATGAAAATTATGAGGAGAAGATGACAAGAGAGGAACAAGAGAAAGAAATAGCAGAGGATGATGCTTCATCTACCCCCTCAAGTGAACATACATCTTCTTCATCGTATTATTGTCTTTCAAATGAGAAGATCAATCATATCTTTCAAGAAAATAATGCTGAATTGAGGAGACTTCTATGAGAAGAGAAAGAGGAGAAAAAGAGATTGCAGCTTCATCTACAAGTCATGAAAGAGGCCTTGGAAGAATTGAAGCATAAAGAAGGCTTAGCGAGGCCATAATCACCTATGTCAGAATCAACAACTAAGGTAAACATTGTTGATCATTCTTTAGTTTCATCTTCACATGATATTAAATTTCTCTTGGAAATGTGGAGGTACCCATTTAAGGAACTGGCATGAGATTCCTTACCAAGACGGGGTATAAAGGAGGAGGGCTTGGTGTTATTGGCCAAGGAATGACTGAACCATTGGAGGTTGTACAAAGACCTCAATTTGGAAATTTGGGATACACTGAAGGAGAGTGCTCAAAGGTAGCAAAAAATTCTAGGGAATTTTCGAAGCCATGAGAGAAAGAGGATGATTGAAAGGCATCACAATCCTCCCATGGCAATGCACATTACAGAGGAAGAGCTAACACAATGTCTCATCGTCAGGATTACACCAGAAACAAGCAAGAGAGGTATAAACAATCTCAGTATTCTAAAGTTTGTTTTGATTACAACAATGTTAATGATGAGAAGGAATCATGGTGTAGAAAACCATGTAGTTTTTGTGGTTTGCATAATCATGTGGTTGCTGAGTGTTGGAAGAGATTGGAACCAAGAAAGAGGATGAGGCATGAAAGGACTTCTCCACATCAAGGAATGAAGAAGGTTAATTAGGTCTAGAGGAAGAAGAATTTTTGCAGCCATTACAACAGAGGTGGACATCAAAGAGCCACATGTTGGAGGCTCCATCCAGAGCAACGTCTTGAGGACAAAGAGCCCATGTAGGAACCAGTTGGAAAAGTTGTTCAACAAGTGAATCAACTCCATGATGATGACCCATTCACTTTGACGAGTGAGATATGTTTTTTCTAGAGATAGTAGCTTGTCATGACTGCATTTTTTAAATCATGTGTTGTGACATAATTATAAAAGTGATGATGTGTTTTCCATCGCTTATTAAAGAAATGATGATGTTTTTGTATTTTGTTGATAGCTCGGGTATTGGTTTCTATTCTAATATAAACTTGACCAAAGAGTGTGTCTTGTAAACTCTTGGAAAGTACGATAATTTCTAGGGTCATCATAGGTCTTGAATTTGAATATGTATTTTGCAAGATGTACTATGGGTTTGCAGAGTATGCAGGTGTTGGCTTATTACTTATGGATCCGAAGAACAAGGGTGAAGGAGAAGGAAGTGTGACCTGTCAAGACACTTGTGGTGCAGACAATGTAACACAATAATTGCAAATTATGTTCATGCTTTTGGAGGACCAAAATCTCCTCAGTGGGGAGGAATGATCTAGGTGACTCCACACATGTCCAAAAATAACAGTGGCTATGGATAAGCTCAAAAACGAAAGCCCTCAAACTGAAGTGAAACTAGGACCAGGTCATAGTGCTTGTTGTCCTGATTCTAGCAATATGAATGACACTCAAATCCGAGTTCGTACGCTTAATATATTCGTGGTCAAATTTTTTGTCAAACTTGGCCAAGTGGCAGTCACTAACGAGAAAAAAATTTGGTAGAGACCCAATGCACGGAATCTGGTGGTCAGAAGGGGTGAATCTTTTTCCTACTTAATTGGTCCAGTGACCTTAAAAACCAGTTAGAAATTTTTGGCTAGTGGGTTATATAAAAATTAAAAAAAATATAACCAAACCAAACCATGGTTTTTGGCCCCAAAATATATCATATAACTACTTTTTTTATATTATACAAAAAATAAAAAGAAATGGGTTGGGGCCGGCGGGAGACCCAAGACCCCACCCAACCACCCATGACTGATTTGTTATAAAGGCACCATATGTAATGGGTCGGCGTGGCTTGAACCCACACTGGCCAGGAGGGCCGGCCCACCCATGTGACGACCCAATAGAAAAGCACTTAAACCATGCCCCAAAAAAAACAATTAACCCTTTCATGATACGCCAAACTCCCCATGGCTTGATTACTACAACCACCCACGACTTGATTATTCCAACCAACTGCTTAACATGACAACCGCTACATTATATATAAATCACCGACGAAACCATAACTAAACCACCCATTTAAAATAAACAAAGCACAACAGTCATACACCAAGTTTTGAGTGGGAGATTTTTGAACTCGTCCTGCCCCCATGTCGATGCAAACAACTCCAACTGGCCAACGACCCACATTGGAAAGTTCACTTGTTTTATTAAATTAAACCTTCATTCAATTGCTCAACAAACTGGTGGAGAGTGGAGCGGGAAGTTGTAGAACTTTTACATGGAGGCTGAGTGGAACCGGGAGCCAACAAATTTTACGAGGATAGTATATTCAAGGGGATTATTCTTAGAATATTCTCATGTAGAATCTTGGAGGAATTTGAAAGATTCCCTAGAGGGTGATTTTCGACAGTGACGAAAACATGTCAAGTTTATACTCAAAAGAACCAAAATTTTGTAAGGAACGTAATGGTATGGTCCATTTCCCCATATGAGTGGCAAACATTCAGGCATCTAGTAGCAAGGAATCTTTTTAGAATCTTGTGGAATCTAAAATATTCCCTTGGAGGCTGATTTTTGACCGAGGCAGAATGTTGCCAACTTTATAGTCATTTTTTCAAAGAATTTCGTAAGGAGCACAACAACGTGCTCAAAATTTTAATCTGAGCAGAAAATCATTAGGCCATCTCCAGGAACAAATCTTTATGGAATATTTAAGATTCTTGAGGTTCCATATTTTGATGGTGACAAAAAGGGGCCAAGTTTATAGTCATTTGACATGATTTCACACCAGGAATTCAATAGTGCAGTCCATTTCGTCAATTGAGCTTAGAATTTTTTGGACATCCCTGAAAGTGGAGGTAAATGGTTCAATGATGCCATGCCTTTCTTCTGATTTTTCTTAGATGATGGTTTTATTGTTGAGATCCCTAATTACCATTGTGTTTAGGGATACTTATATGCCACATCATGTGATATTTTATTAGCTTGTCATGCTGAAGGAGGGCCCATATGAGTGAGAGTTCCTATAGGGATAACATCTCGTGGAGAGAAGTGCCACTTTGGTGGAGGGAATTTATACTTGTAATGATAAAGAATATACGATGTACATCATCATCATTTACAACATTTAATGAAGCAGCCTCCCCACTCTTGACATTAGGCCTGGATACGTCACACACATTGGGTGAACTTTGTTATCAATGTGTTTGTGTTATTTGATTCGATGGTCATCATTATGTTTCATATTCTTTTTAGTATGAACATGTGGCTTTTCATACTCTTTCCCATGCAATTCTACTAACATCATAGAAGTTAAAAGATCTTGGTTAATTTTGGTAGCTGAAGAGATCTTGGCATGTCCAACTACTTTACAACCTCTATTGAGATGTGGTTCTTTTAACTTCTACTATTGAAAATGAAATGCAATGGGGAACCCTTCACCCACATCTCTGAGTGAAAGAGGATATCACCTTCCTCCGAATCTTCCAGCTCACTTTGCTGGACCTCAATCATTGGTTAAAATGGTGACATGCACAAAAAACTAGATAAAGGTAAAACCACTATGATACCATGGATCCAAATTTTGTGAAGGGAATGAAATAAAATACATATTTATAACTAAAACATAGAGATACAATGAAACTTCACTTGTATTAAAAGATTGAAAATGTAGAATGAAAACAAAGTAAGTATAATGGTGGTTTCTTACCTCTAAGAATATATGTGATGGTTACGTGCCTTCACTAGAGTGAGTTACAATGAGGTTAAAAGGTCATTCTTAACATAAGAAGCAATGAAAAATACCTAAATATAAAAAACCTAACCCTAGGAGATGAAATGCAAAAATGCGTATGGGCCCCACTAGGGTTAGTTGGTACATTAACTTCTCGGGGTCATAAATTTTGCATACAATATTTGTTTGGTGTGCTCACTAGCTTGTTGGAAAGGTTTAGAAGAGAATTAAACATTTTATATTGACCTAGGATCTTCCAATGTCTATAGTCTAGGTCCCTTCCACATCAAAAAGACATCATTTAGGGCCTTAAAATGGCCACAAAAGTTTAGAACTTGAAAAAATGTAGAAAAACTGTCAAAATGGAGAACTTTGCCTAGAACCAGTGGAGTAGGTAGAAGGCCATCGATATCCACATGGATAAGTCCTCCTCCATTAAGAAGTGATGATCTGCATTGCGTAGAGGGAACCCATCATACAGGGAAAATTTTGCTAAATTTGACTCCTGATGAGCCACTTTCCTTGGTGAAGAAGTTGCTTGATTTTCACAACCTAATAGAGTTGGATGTGTTGCTGGTGGATATCCTTTGTCTTGGTGTTGATGATCTAATCCACTGTAGCATATATAGTGTAGTCAATATTGTGCTCCATGGGGGCCAACTACTCAGTTGCCTCTAAGGTGTCCAACAATGGTGGATAATATGGTCGAAGTGGCTCCACATTGAACACTAGGTGCAAGTTAATGAATGAGGAAGTGCTCAATTCAAAAGCATTGTCACCCACCACCTTGGTGATTATGTATCACCCATATTGGAGTGGTCTAAGCTCCCATTATATATAGTGAGGATTTCTTTCTATAACTGTAACCATAACTATCATCAAGATGAAACTTATGTGGAACCTTGTGCTGGTTAGACCACTAATTGTACCTAGATTTCAATTTCTATAATATATCATGGACCTTTTGTTGGAGGTTTTTGGATATGCTCAGCAAATTTGGATAACCTATCTACCTCGATCTAAGAATGGGAGGACTTGATTGGTGTGGATGTAATGGTCATAGCTACAAAAATTGGGGAAATAGTTGGAATCCCAAGAAAAAATGAAAAATATTACAGAAAATAAAGTTGTGGAGGGCTCTGTTATAGCTATGCTAAACATATGGAATGTTGTCATCCCATGTACTTGGGTTCTTGGAGTTATAGATGTGCATATCATCGTGTTGACTATTTCTATTTGTCCATCTGATTAGGAATGAAAAGCAGTTGATTTGGTTAACCTGGTATCCATGAGACACCATAAGTTGGAGCAAAATTTGCTAAAGAAATCGCTACCCCTATTTGAAATATTGGTCCAAGGTAGCTCAAAATGAACCCAAACATGCTCAAAGAAGAGTTTAGTGGTGGCTTCAATTGGGATACTCTTCTTGCACGATGCAAGAATGACCACATTAGAGAACTGATCAACCACCACAAACACACAATAATTTCCATTCTTGGTGGGTGGAAAACTTGGCATGTAATTCATGGATATTGAATCATAGGGCTTGTCTAGGGTAGGTAGAGGAGTGTACAACTAATGATTCTTGATTGATGGTTAGTAATGGAATAAGCGTACTATTGGACATCCTGTAAAGATAAGATATCTCTTTTCTTAATAGTTTTTTTCCCTATTTCCCCCTTTTTGTCTATTTTATTAATTTTGTCCTTTTTATTCAATCAATTTTTCTTATTAAAGCACCCCCCCCATTTTGATCCATTTATTTTTAATATTGACTAGTTTATTCAATTATTTAATAATCTTTTTTTACCGTTTAATACTCCATTTAATATTTTAATATTCTTCTTTGACCGTTTATTTTATTAAATAACTTTTTTGAATGTTTCTCTTATGCCTTACCAATTCCTATTCTTAATAATAATAAAATTTCCAATTCTACACATTTTTTATTGTTTTATTAATTTATTCAATTAAATTTTCTTATTAAGTACCTCTTTTGATCCACTTATTATCAATTTTGATTGGTGTATTTAATAATTTAATATTCTTTTGAATTTTCGACTATTTAATTTATTAATTAAAATTTTTCTCACCATTACTATTATGCCCTACCAATTCCTATTTAAGGTTGGATCAACATTAACCCTCATCGTCTACTTTCTTTCTAGCCTCTGATGATGGGTGCAGTGTAAACAAATACACATTTTTTTCCAAAATATTTTCTACAATCCTATACTGTTTTCTTCCCAAAGTAATAATAACACTACGAGTTCTAGGCTCATATACAAAATGACGCTTCGATAAATACAGTTGGCCTAAAAGAACATCAAAAAATTTAAGGGGAGCAATATCACATAATACCTCACCATTGAAGGGCTTAATGCCATAGGGCAGGTGACAATGTTGGTTGACACAAAGATCTCACCCTTGGCAGAGCCACCCGATGGTGTATGGTTGTGGGTGTGGTGTTGTAAGAAGGTCCAATCACTTAAAAACCTCTATTGAGATGAGTTTCTTTTGAATACCACCATCGACAATGAAATGTAGTGGAGCACCCTTTACCCACATCTATGAGTGAAAGAGGTACTCACCTTCCTTTGGATATTTAGGTTCACTGTTCCAAACCATGGTGGTGGTAACAGTGGCACTGTGTCTTGTATCAATGATATGCTTCCTGTTTTTTAGTTCTACTTCAGAGTTAGAACCTTCTTTTGACTCCAATGCTTTCAGCTTGGCCGCTAATGGCTATCTTTCATGACATTCATTGATGTTATGAGAGGGGCTCTTATGGAACTCTCACCACTTTCTTATGTCTTTCTTCATCTTCCCATTATCATTCTTTTCTTATGAATTATATTGGTTGTCTTGGGGTGGTCCACCTTGGCTTTTGTATTTTGTTATGTGATTTGGAGATTTCCTTATCCTACTTCTACAGTCAGGGTTTTATAGATCTAAAGTCTCACTTATTTTGTTTAAACTTTTTCTTCATTTTGACAACATATCAATATGTTGCATCAAGTGAGGAGATGTCCAAGAACTTCATTTCTATTTGGATGTATTTGCGTAGACATCCACAGTATTTTAGCACCATATGTAACTCAAAGTCTTTGATATAGGGCTTGGTGTGTAAGGCATGGAAGATATTTGTGAACTATGTCACTGTTTAGCCTCGCTCCTACTGTAGTGTGGTCCAACTCATTTAATGGTCTTCATAAGTTCCAACATGATAATATTGTTCTCTAATAACATCCACAAGTGAGTCCCAAGTGGTTGCAATTGTAAATAGTGAAAATTCCTTTACAACCCTTTACTCACAGTAGGTCTCCCACCAATTCTTGATGTGGGGGGTAGCCTTAAGGAGTGTTATGGTAATATTCTCTATTGAAAAAATTGTGGGCTAAAAAATACCGTTTTAGTAGATTTAACAATTTTTCTAGAGTATTCACATCTTTTTGACCTTCAAATATAGGAATATCAATATTAACTTGTACCTTGAAGGTGACGATGACTCCAATGTGGCCTCTTGATGAAACTGCGTCACTTATTGGCATCTGTCGAAGTATATGGAAAAAATTATCCATCATTTCATTCCTTTGTCACGAGAGGTCTCCCTTAAGCAACAATTTGATAGAATCTATTGTTCCCTCGTCTTTATTTTCTTCTGCCATGGGAGGTCATTACGGTTGGTGAGGAAATTCTTGCAAGGGCTCAAGAAGTTCGAGTCCCAACTCCTTACACCTTGAACTTGTTAGCGACACGTATGAAAAAATAAATAAATAATAGATCACTTTGATACCACTGATACAAATTTGTGAAAGGAATAAAATAAAATACATATTTGTAGCCAAAACATAGAGATATAATGAAACTTGATTTGTATTAATAAATGGAAATTGTGAAAGTTGTAGAAATGTAGAATGAAAACAACCTAGCTCAAATGTTGGTAGCTTATCTATGAGAAGAGATGTGATGGCTATGTGCCTACACCATAGTGAGTTACAATGAGATAAAATGTTCATTTTTAACATTATAAGAAATAAGGAAACCCTAAAAATAAAAAACCTAAACCTAGGAGATGAAACACCAAAAGGCTTATGGGCCCAATGGGCTTAGTTGGTACATCAACTTTGTTGGATCATAAATTTTGCATACACTATTTGTTTGGCATGCTTAGTGTCCCATTAGAAAGGACTACCTAAGAATTACACTTTTAGTATTGACCTAGGCTCTCCCTGTGGGTAGATCTTAGCTCATTTCCACATAAAAAAAACATCATTTAGGGCCTCAAAACAATCCTAGAAGTTTAGGACCCAAAAAACTACTAAAATGGAGAACTGTTCTTACAGCCAATGGAGTAGGTGGGTGGTCACCAATTTCCACTTGGATCGCTCTGATACCAGGTAAATATTACATCTATGTGGTGCTTAACAATTTAACTAAGTTTGCACACCTCTTTTCCATTTCAATAGCTTATACAATAACGATAGTAGTTGAATTTTTTTTTTTTAGAGATATTTTTGGGTTCCTTGGGATGGCCAAGAATATCGTTAGTGATAGGGACAACAAGTTCCTGAGTATTTTTTGGTGGGATCTATTTAGAATGGGTGGGATTGAGTTCACTCATAGAGCTAGCTGCCAACCACATACAGATGGTCAATCAAAGGTAGTGAAAAAATGAGTGGAGGGGTATCTTTGGAACTAAGTTTTTGGATAGCAGAGAGCTTGGATCAAATGGCTACATCATTGTGAGTATTGATATAATACTACTTATCACATGTCTATCAAGATGTCTCCGTTAATGGATTTATATGTTTATGAGTCTCCCGACTTCATGGATCTATTGTTTGGGGATAGTAGAGTGCCTAAGGCAAAGAAATTACTACAAAAGAGTTAGGACACGACGAACTCATTGAAGGAAAATTTTCGAAAGGAATAGAATCTACGTAAGTTGTATGCTGATCAACATCGAAGAGAGTGTGTAGTTTTAAGGTTGGGGAAATTATTTAATTGAGATTGCATCCTTATAGAATATATACTCTCAAGAAGAGTGGAGCAAAGAAACTCAAGCCCATGTTTTATGAACCATTCAAAGTTCTCAAATGGTTATAGAGTTTGCATTTGAACTTGAGCTATCGACTAGTAGTAGGGTTCATAATGTATTTCATGTATCCAGGCTCAAGAAGGCACTTGGTCATAAAGTAGTTCCCACATCTAAGTTACCACCATTGGATGAAGGGAAGTTGATATTGATTCCATATACCATCATTGGCACTAGAGAGAAGATTTTTCATAGGAGGGCCATAAAAACGTTTATGGTCGAATGGAAGAAATTACTAGTAGAAGATTCCACATCGGAAAACATACACATATTGCAGCATCTAGAGCTGAGATTTGTTGAAAAAAAGAAAGTTTGGGAAGGATGGACTATAATGTTCCCTTTCTAACCAATGGACTTGGTAGACCTCTAACCTATTAGTTAGTTCATGTAGGTTATTGCGCTAGGTTTAGGGAAACTTGGAGGAAACTAATGTAGTACTTTGGCAATGTTTCATAGTCAGTTGAGATCTCATCGAGATTGAGTGGGATTTCTTTTCATGGAATGATTTAAGGATAGTTTTCCAATACTTACTATTTTTAGTCAGTCAATTTTGAGCAACCATTGGGTCAAGTAGCAAGGTTACTATTTTTAGTATTATAAGTGGGTTCAATTTTGATGACTATCTTGACATTTTATATAGTCAAGTTGATGCAGGAGCATCCAGCTCGCCATGACCGGGTGAAGTCTCAGCCAGGTTTGAAAGTTGTTGGTCATCAGGATTATTTTTTTCTAGAGTCATCAGGTAGTTTCTTTTAATTAATTTTGTTTACTGACAGAGTCGGTGTGTTAGGTTACAATTAGTTAGACATTTAGAATTATTATGGACTAAACAGTAAATAGGAAATGGTTTGTTAATTTAGGGGAGATATGACAAACTTCTTAGACAAGTTCTGTAGAATCAAACAAGTAGTATTTATTAACCATAATAAGTTCGTTTAACTGAACTCTATGGCAGTTTTAATTAACTGCACATCAACTATAATAGAGAGATATAAAAACAGAGATGTAATACGAAGTGAGGGTTCCGCAAGTTCGAATTGAAGAAATAAAAAAAAAACATTACAGAGACAGACCTCTACTGCCATTGTCCATCTGAAAATATTGTTTATTGTTCATTACTGTAGCTTAATGAATGTTTTTTTCAACAATTTGATAAATGATAAACTAAGAAAGATCACGGACAGCGTGGTCCCATTGTTGATAGACAGACAGATTGTTTCCAACTTGGACGAACATTCGCACATCGTATAGTGAATAACAGAAAGGGAAAGATGGCCCGAGAATAGAACAAGACTACAAGACACAGGAGACAACAATACACAGAAGATGACCAAACAGAGAGGTACTTTCATTACACATTTTCGTGTTCGTTGTGAATCGAATATCATCTGCTAAAAAAAAAATTCTATCAATTATATTGTCAAACGAAACATATACATCGCAGATTATTATTTCCATAGAATAAATAAATCAAGTGCGTGACTGTAACTGACATTAAGGGTGAAACCCTTGACAAGGGTTTACATATAAACATAAATATTCTTTCTACCCAACGGCCGTGTAAAAAACCCAGTACAGCTACCGGCAGAGGCAAACCACAGATGAGCTTCAACTATAGACAACTACGACAAGCCATGGCCTCTGACCTATAGGACTATTAATATAACGGGAGCTTGAAGATTCAGGGCCTACCGATAAGTTCTTTCCTGTGGAATAGGAAACGGTGAGCCGCATACTCAAGTCGAAATCACAGACCTGTAGCAGAAAACCCTGAAGGTTAATATACATGCGTGTCACAGGAAAATAGGCCGGGGAAAAATAAACCTATACAAGCCAGAAGGACTGTTGTAGCTTACCTGAGCAGACAGAGCCGAGTTCGAGAAGTAGAACCATCTCATATGAACTTGTAAGGTTGCAGACCAAAGGAGTGACATTGGTAAGAAACGATTCCAGAAGAAGGATAATTTGATGCATGGAAGGGTATCATTACCTGTTCAAGCCGTTGAACGACCACCGAAGTTTCCCCTGAGTCCAAAACAACCATTAGATTCGTGAGACAGAGATCAATAAGCAGCGGAAGATACAAGTGGGTTATACCCGAGTAGAAAGAGCAATAACCTGAGGCAATTCCCTGACAGGCCAAAAATTTAACAATACAGTTACAGTCGAAATCATAGCAACCAGGAAATCACCAGAGGAAACGAAGTCAAAGAAGCACCATAGAGCTAGAGCAGTGCCAGAACATCGGGTAAGAATGTCCATGAGTTTACAGCCGAGCCGAGTGGAGTAACAGACGTTCACAATCTTTACTAGAGACACACCGGAAAACACCATAGTTAACAAAGCAGCGACTACTCGACAGAAACCCTCACCGAACCCTCCAGTGGCAGAACAATCCAGAATAGCCAAAAGAACAAGTGATAGGGACTAAGAGTGAGGCGGGAACCAAGCTCGAGGCGTAAGGGTGATCATTAAATGCGATATTAACTCACAACTACAATCAATAGCGAAAATATTCACGGACGATCTCCACATAGACATAACCATTCAGCATTAGTGAGCACGTCATACCTTGCGATCACGTGGAACAGTGGGCCAGAGTGGCTGGGTTACATCAGATTGGTATCAGAGCATTGTTGACTGAGAATATGGAAGTAGGGCGACGAGGACGAGGCCGAGGTGCTCGTAGATTGGTAGATGAAGGGTTACGAGAGGAACTCAGAATTCTTGCTGCTCGTTTGGAAGCAGTAGAGGTAGGTAGATGGAGAGATCCGGAAATGGGCGATGTCAGCAAAGAGGAAGTAGAAGTGGCAGCAGATGGACCTGAAGGTGAATCTGCAGAGGTGAAATTGCTGAAGTCTGTTTTACTAGCAAGCAGTAAACCTAAACTAGAACTCCCGACATATGACAGTAGCCTATCTATCGATGTTTTGTTGTATTGGATTAGCGAGATGGACAAGTACTTTGAGTGCGAAGAAGTTAGCGAAGATCGTAGAGTCAAATTCGTGGCGACGAAACTGAAGGGACACGCAGCTCTATGGTGGGACAGTGTCCAGAGCGAGAGGAAGAGATTGAACAAGGCACCGATTAAAACCTGGTCAAGAATGGTGGCCAAGTTAAAGGGCATATTTCTGCCAAGGGACTATCAAATTGCATTACACAAGCAGGTACAAAATTTGAGACAGAAAAGATTGACAGTAAAAGAGTACACTGAGGAGTTCTACCGAGTGAATTTGTGAGCTGGATATATAGAAGATACTGCAGAAAGGACAGCTAGGTATGTTAACGGGCTGAGGATGGAAATTCTAGATGAAATAAGTATTTTGTCTCTGAATAATACCGAGGCATATCAGAGCGCGATAAAGGCGGAGGATAAAATTGCCAAAAGGCATAATTCCCAGAGAGGATGAGGAGCCAGCAGAGGGAAAGGCCAGTCCTATGGTAGGGGCCAGACTACTAACAGCAGTGAGGAAACTAACAGTTCGAAAACATCAAGAACAACAGATAGAGGAGACAGTACGAGGGGCAGCAGATCGTCCCAGCGCGACAGAGGGAATGGCCGAGGAAGAGGGGCTGGTTATCAATGTTATATATGTCATAAGTGGGGCCACCTCTCATTTGAGTGTCCAGAAGCAGATCCAGCTAGACAGCGGGGTGCGTATGTGGCGCAACTAGAGGAAACAACAGCACTCCCTCAGGAGGTGGAGAATGCTCCAGAGACAGGAGAAGCTTTGGTGCTGCATAAAGTTCTATTGAAACCAGTCAATGAGGACACTGAACAGACACAGCGGAAAGCTCTGTTCAGGACAATTTGCAAATCACGAGGTAAGTGTTGCAAATTAATAATTGACAGCGGGAGTACCAACAATTTGGTGTCCATGGAAATGGTGGAAAAACTGGATTTGAAATGCTTAAAGCATCCCAATCCATATAGAGTTTCATGGCTGCAAAAGGGCCACCAATTGCTGGTGGATGAACAAAGCGAGGTCAAGTTTCAGATAGGCAGATATAAGGACAAAATTGTTTGCGACATCATGCCAATGGATGTATGTCACATATTATTAGGCAGACCATGGCAATACGATAGGAAAGTGACACATGATGGAGTGATGAATTGTTATAAATCGAGAGGGACAGAATCAAGCATACGCTTGTACCTATCAAAGAAGAGAAAGGAGCAATTGAAACAGGTGAGACTAGAGCATTGCCGGTGAGTGGAAAATAATTTTTAAGAAAGGTAGAGGACAATGAAATAGGTTATGTGGTGGTCAAGAAAGCAAGGACAGTTTTGTTACATACGAAAATATCAGACTTGCCCATAGAGATTCAGCAAATGTTAGAAGAGTTTACAGACATAGTTGTAGATGACTTGCTAGACAAGTTGCCCCCCAAATGGAGCATTAGTCACCACATCAATTTCATACCCGGAGCCAGTTTGCCAAATAAAACAGCATACCGAATGAGCCCTAAGGATAATGACGAAATCAAAAAATAGGTGCAAGAACTGTTAGAGAAGGGTTTGATAAGGGAGAGCTTAAGCCCTTGTGCTGTACCAACAGTCCTCGCTCCCAATAAGGAGGGGAATGGAGGATGTGCACCGACTCAAGGGCCATTAATAAAATTACCATCCGGTACAGATTCCCGTTACCGCGAATGGATGATATGATGGACTATTTAAGCTGGCAGCTTATTTCTCAAAAATAGATTTGAAAAGTAGATACCATCAGATTCGGATACGAGAGGGGGATGAGTGGAAGGCGGCCTTTAAGACAGATCAAGGGCTATACGAGTGGCTGGTCATGCCATTTGGGCTGAGCAATGCGCCCAGTACATTCATGAGACTAATGAATGAGATGTTGAAGGAGTATATTGGGAAGTTTGTGATAGTTTATTTGGATGACATCCTTATTTTCAGTAGAATGAAAGAAGAACACCTTCAACATGTGCGTAAGCTGTTGGAGAAATTACAGTGGAACAAACTGCCAATAAACTTGAAGAAATGTACTTTTTTGTAGAAGGAATTAATTTACTTGGGGTTTGTGGTAGCAGAAAATGAACTGAAGATGGATCCGGAGAAGATAGCAGCAATAGTAAATTGGCCGTCTCCGAAAAATCTATTTGAAGTACGTAGTTTTCACGGATTGGCAAGTTTTTATAGGAAGTTTATTAAGAACTTCAGTGGAATTTGTGTGCCCATGCTAGATACCATCAAAAAGGCCAGCCAGCCTTTTCGGTGGACAGAAGCAGCAGAGAAAAGTTTCCAGTTGTTGAAGAGGAAGATTACTGAGAGGTTGATCTTGAGGCTACCAGACTTCCAGAAGTTGTTTCAGGTACGTTGTGACGCCAGTGGGATAGCAATTGGGGCTGTACTCAGTCCGGAGGACAAGTCGGTGGCATTATTCAGTGAGAAACTAAACGAGAGTAGGCAGAAATACTCATCATATGATAAAGAGCTTTATGCTGTTGTACATGCATTAAAACACTGGAGGCATTATTTATTGGGGAACGAATTCGTGCTATTTTCAGATAATTCAGCAGTACAATATGTAATGCAGCATCACAAACTCAACCATAAACATGCCAAATGGGTAGAGTATTTGCAAAGTTTTAATTCCGTACTGAAACACATTAGTGGGCAAGCAAATAAGGTGGCAGACACATTGAGTAGGAAGGCTTTACTTCTGCAGGAAAGCACTATACAGGTGCTGGGTTTTGAGCACTTACGGGACCTATACCAGATGGATACGGATTTCAGAGAAGCCTATGAGGCGTGTCATAACCCTTTGGTAAGGGGTAACAGTCCTTGGTTGGAGTATAATATACAAGAAAAGTTGTTGTTTAAAGGAGGACACCTGTGCATCCCTAACTGCTCGATGAGGGAGAATATTATTCGCGAGAAACATAGTGGAGGATTGGCCGGAAACTTCGGCATGGATAAGACCCTCAAACAACTTAGTCACTTATATTTTTGGCCAAAAATGCGATGAGATGTACAACGTTTTGTGACCAAATGCAAGGTGTGCCAATTGGCAAAGGGGCACAGCCAAAAAACATGACTGTATGCACCGTTACTTGTCCCAAGCAGGCCATGGGATTTCGTTAGTTTGGATTTTGTCTTAGGTCTGCCGAAGACACAGCGAGGATATGATTCAGTATGGTAGTGGTGGACAGATTCTCAAAAATGGCACATTTTATACCTTGCCGAAAAACCAGTGACGCCACCCACATGGCCCACTTGTTTTTCAATGAAATTATGAGGTTACATGGACTGCCCAAATCCATCCTTTCGGACAGAGACGTAAAATTCACGGGACACTTTTGGCGTACCTTATGGAAGAAAATGGACACACAACTAAGCTACAGTTCTGCATATCACCCGCAAACCGACGAGCAGATTGAAGTTGTAAAAAGAAGTCTGGGAAACCTGTTACGTAGCCTAGTTAGAGAGAATTCACAGATGTGGAACCGGGTGCTAGCACAAGCAGAGTTTGCTTACAACGACTCGCCTAACCGCAACACAAGTTTCAGTCCCTTCTAGATTCTGTATGGCATGCATCCTTGCGGAGTGCATGAACTTCAGGATCTTGGATTGCAGGAACGATGGAGTGCGGACGGAGAAGATTTTGTTAATGCGATGAGAGACTTGCATGAACAGGTGAAAATAAAGTTACAGGACAATAGCTTAAAGTACAAACAACACGCAGATCTAAAGAGGAAGGAAGTGAAGTTTGAAGTGGGGGACGAAGTCCTCGCACACTTACGCAAGGAACGTTTCCCTAGGGGTACATACAAAAAACTGAAGTATAAAAAGATAGGGCCTTGCAAAGTCCTGCAGAAGTTTTCAGCTAATGCCTACGAGATACAATTGCCACCCGACATAGGCATTTCACCTATCTTTAACGTAGCAGATCTGTTCCCGTACACGGCTGACCCAAAGGAAAAGGAGGAAGATGCACTCAGACAGTCTACACAGAGTACCCAGGAAGATGGAGAAGCTTGGAAGAGACAGATGCCTTACATTCAACCTCCCGAGATTGAAAGCATCCTTGAAACTCAGGTGGTTAGACGAACTCGGCGGAAGGGCTACATGCACTACCTGGTCAAGTGGAAGAACCGTCCAATTGAGAACAGTTCGTGGCTTGATGCCAGGCATATTGCTCAAACAGGAACTTCGGTCGAGAAGCTCATGGGCTGGAGCCATGATCTCTTTTTGCCCCGGGAGCCTGATGCAGGAGAATCCAGCTCACCATGACCGGGTGAAGTCTCAACCAGGTTTGAAAGTTGTTGGTCATGTGGATTGTTTTTTTCTAGAGTCATCAGGTAGTTTCTTTTAATTAATTTTGTTTACTGACAGAGTCAGTGTGTTAGGTTACAATTAGTTAGACATTTAGAATTACTATGGACTGAACAGTAAATAGGAAATGGTTTGTTAATTTAGGGGAGAGATGACAAACTGCTTAGACAAGTTCTGTAGAATCAAACAAGTAGTAGTTATTAACCATAATAAGTTCATTTAACTGAACCCTATGGCAGTTTTAATTAACTACACATCAACTGTAACAGAGAGATATAAAAACAGAGATGTAATACGAAGTAAGGGTTCCGCAAATTCGAATTGAAGAAATAAAAAAAAAACATTACAGAGACGGACCTCTGCTGCCATTGTCCATCTCAAAATATTGTTTATTGTTCATTACTGTAGCTTAATGAATGTTTTTTTTCAACAATTTGATAAATGATAAACTGAGAAAGGTCACAGACAGCGTGGTCCCATTGTTGATAGACAGACAGCTTGTTTCCAACTTGGACGAACATTCGCACACCGTATAGTGAATAACAGAAAGGGAAAGACGACCCGAGAATAGAACAAGACTACAAGACACAGGAGACAACAATACACAAAAGACAACCAAACACAGAGGTACTTTCATTACACATTTTCGTGTTCGTTGTGAATCGAATATCATCTGCTAAAAAAAAAATTCTATCAATTATATTGTCAAACGAAACATATACATCGCAGATTATTATTTCCATAGAATAAATAAATCAAGTGCGTGACTGTAATTGACATTAAGGGTGAAACCCTTGACAAGGGTTTACATGTAAACATAAATATTCTTTCTACCCAACGGTCATGTAAACAACCCAGTACAGCTACCAGCAGAGGCAAACCACAGATGAGCTTCAACTATAGACAACTACGACAAGCCATGGCCTCTGACCTACAGGACTATTAATATAATGGGAGCTTGAAGATTCAGGGCCTACTGATAAGTTATTTCCTGTGGAATAGGAAACGGTGAGCCGCATACTCAAGTCAAAATCACAGACTTGTAGTAGAAAACCCTGAAGGTTAATATACATGCGTGTCACAGGAAAATAAGCCGGGGAAAAATAAACCTATACAAGCCAGAAGGACTGTTGTAGCTTACCTCAGCAGACAGAGCCGAGTTCGAGACGCAGAACCATCGCATATGAACTTATAAGGCTACAGACCAAAGGAGCGACATTGGTAAGCAACGATTCCAAAAGAAGGATAATTTGAAGCATGGAAGGGTATCATTACCTGTTCAAGCCATCGAACGACCACCGAAGTTTCCCCTGAGTCCAAAACAACCATTAGATTCATGAGAGAGAGATTAGCAAGCAGCGGAAGATATAAGTGGGTTATACCTGAGTAGAAAGAGCAATAACCTGAGGCAATTCCCTAACAGGCCGAAAATTTAACAATACAGTTACAGTCGAAATCATAGCAACCAGGAACTCACCAGAGGAAACGAAGTCAAAGAAGCACCATAGAGCCAGAGCAGCGCTAGAACATCGGGTAAGAACGTCCATGAGTTTACAGCCGAGCCGAGTGGAGTAACAGACGTTCACAATCTTTACCAGAGACACACCGGAAAACACCATAGTTAACAAAGCAGCGACTACTTGACAGAAACCCTCACTGAACCCTCCAGCGGCAGAACAATCCAGAATAGCCAAAAGACCAAGTGATAGGGACTAAGAGTGAGGCGGGAACCAAGCCCGAGGCGTAAGGGTGATCATTAAATGCGATATTAACTCACAACTACAGTCAACAGTGAAAATATCCACGGACGATCTCCACATAGACATAACCATTCAGCATTAGTGAGCACGTCATACCTTGCGGTCACGTGGAACAGTGGGCCAGTGTGGCTGGGTTACATCACAAGAGGTTTTAAATAAAATAATGATGAGTTATTAATTAATAACGTTAAATCTACCATTATTTTAATATTTTTAATAAGGGAACGAGAAGGGCTAGTTATAAAGTGAAATATGTTCTTTTTTTAAGAATAAGGCCTTGAATTGCAAGACTAAAAGTGATTTTATTTAGTCCCACATGGCTTGATGAAGAGGGTCAAACTTCCTGAGAAATTTATAAAATACAATTTGTGGAGCTCATTTCATATATTGATTTTTTATATTTGATATTATCATTTTCTAAAAAAATTAATTTTTCTTGGTTTGTAATGTTTCAATCTTGGTTGACATATATACTTTAAAACATATTTGAGATTTTTTTCAACAAATATTTGCATATCTTTTCTATAATGTTTATTTAAATTAATTATACAGAGTACTGAAAATTTAAAAAAAAATATATAAAATTTAATTATTCACGTTTAAATACATTAATATGAAATATAACATAAATTTTAATTGTAGTTTAATACAATGTGTATAGCATGAGCACTAATAAAAATCCCATTTTTATTTATAGATTCATACTGAGTAATTTAAGTACTTGTTTTTTTCCTTAAAAATGAGTTTACATATCCAAACTATACAGAGTAATTGCATTTATTACTATCAAAAATTTCTAACTTTTTAATTTTTAATTTATTTTATTTTAATAATTCATAATAAAAATACATTTTCTCCGATAAATATGTCATTCCCTATCGCATCTAATTCGAGTTCGATATAAATTCTATTTCATAAAATGTTGTTTACCAAATTTTTACTAATACTTTTTACTATTTCATAAATTTTAATTTATTTTACCTCTTACATTATATTTTAGTGATTTTCCACATCACGACTTGTAAACCTGTAACTTAGAAAAAAAACTAAAAATAGAGTTTTACGCAACTATATCTATCTTTTAATTGTATGTGCTATAATCTTTCGGATTTGTATCTATAAGTTTTTTAAGAAAATACTACATCTTTGCATGCAGGCTCATTTTTGTACGGAAAAACGAAAACATAAATACGTAAATATAAAATATATAAATGTAAATGGATAAACTTTAAAAT
>APFE031286545.1:65377-79430 GCA_000404065.3 Pinus taeda
AAATTAAATATTTAAATGAAATTTCCTCTCCAAATGTATCATGAAATTTAATTTCTTAAAAAAAGTAGAGAGTATAGTTTAACTATTAATGTTTTTGGTATTTTTTTTGGTTAATCTTTGTATAATTTTAGTGGTCCAAAACATTCTCAATTCATCAAATCTATTTATTTATTCAAAGATTCTCATAATTAAATTACATGCCTTATTCATACATAATTAGGCCAAGATACTTATTTAATAGTTTAGTGTGAGAGTCATGTGTGCATTAGTTTGTGCTTAATATGGAGTTGACATATGTCCTTCCTTCTTAAAATAAAAATAAAATATTCTCTAAATATAAAAGAAATATCAGCTATAATAAAAAAACTAAAATGAATATGCATGTTTAGTTGTGCTTAATATGGAGTTGACATATGTCGTTTTTTAAATAAAAATAAAATATTCTCGAAATATAAAAGCAATGTAAATTATAACTATAATAAAAAACAAAAATGAATATGCATGTTTAGTTTAAGTTTAATTAAAAACATTATAAAATATCAATAATCCCAACCTCACTATGATCACTAGATTTGTTGTTCATATCACAATCCAACATGGTAAAAATATTTCACTCACTTTGAGTCATAAATAAATTATTTCAATGTCCACATGACCTAATATAATTTTATATCAACTTTAAAAAGAGATAAAATAATTAGAAGTAAAAAAAATTGTGAATAGAATGCTTAAACCTTATACTTTTCAATAAGATTTCAACACAAAATTTAAATAAACTATTACTATTTGAAGATCTATGTTAACTAATATATGCAGATATCAATTTCATATATATCTGTATTATATAAAGTGTAAAGAAAATATGTTAATATTGTTATAATAAATATTCAATGCCTAAAGAAAAAATAATTGAAAATACTAAATAAAATAAAATCTTTTAGTTTCATAATAAAATAATAAGAAGAAGTAATGTGATAAAATAAAATTCAGTGCTAAAAAGACATTATTGAATATAAATAAAATAAAATATCATGTATTTAATGAAAAATAATAAGGAGGGGATGTAATTATTCAGTCTTAATATTAATTAATTGACATTACAATTTTTTATATAATAAATTGTAACTGTCATTAATAAATATTTTAATAGGCATGATTAATATTATGATTTATCTTAAAAAATATTATAATAAAAGAATACCATTGTATATGATAGTAGTCATAGATAAAATGGTCACTACACAGTTATGTGAAATATTTAATGTTCAATTATGCATATATTTATATTATTGTTTTAAAAATGTATATATCATATAAACAATTTTTTTTTTTTTTTTTTGTTAAGATGTTGAAGTAGTTTGACCTTTTTTATCTTTGTCAATTTTATTATATTTTTCTTTGTCAATTTTCAACCTACCAATCTTTTTTTACTTACAAGTTTATGTTATGTACTCTATATAACATTCAAAAAATACAATCTAAATGAAAAGTACACATTAAACATTATATATAAATGATTTTTTCTTTTCAAATTTTACAATTAAAAATAAATTTATACTATAAAAAATTCAGTAACACCCATACAGAATTCAAAATCCTACATGTTTCAATGTCTATGAGAAGACTTCACATATTGTGGTTTTACATTTTTATGACACACCATTACAAATCCATACTGGATGAAATATTCATTCTCGTTAAATCTCTCTAACTACTCCCATCGACCTCAAAATCTAAGATCGGATGATTTTGAATTATAAAGCTAATCTTTATGTAAAACATCCAATTTCTTAATTTTTTTTTTTTTTACAGATGCAAATTATATTATATATTCATATTAAATAAGTTTACATATAAATACTTTTTTTGTTGCTTTAAGATAGGTAATCTAACTTGAATATCTCAACCACACACCAATCTAGGAAACATCTAGATCTTAACAACTCTTAAGAAATAAGAACATACTCCTTTACATAGAAAGAGTCACAACTGAGACAAGTAAGAATTAACTTTCCAAATCACCCCCTTAAAGACTACTTATCTCAATCTGAATATGCAAACTCTAGTTGTAGTCAAACATGACAAAATAATATGTCAATGTCCATATAAATGAACAACCATCCACCAGAATGCATGGGTGCCCAACTGTTGCAACCACTAATCTACTAAGATGTCCTTCGTATACATGGTTTTGTCAATCATTACCTATTTGCATACATGTACCTATACATGCAAATCCCCCTCCATCATTATGGGTTTTATTAGATTACCCATAACCATGCTCTGGGTTTTATCGGATTACCCTCAACCATGCCCACAAGAGCTCTTAGCCACCAAGGCTTAACTCAACCACCAAGGCTCACCATAGACCCAACTCAACCAGGCTTAGGGTTTTCTTAGCTTACCCTTAACCATGCCAAGGGTTTCTTCAGCTGACCCTAAACCATGCATACATGTATCCCTATCCACTTATCTCTCACACGTGGTTTCTCACTTACCACAAACTAACATTGAAAAGTGGTTTCCGACTTACCACAAACCTGGAATTGCAAACTGGTTTTAAGATTACCATGAAAATTATTGGGGTACACATGCCTCATCAAAATTACATTACACACTCCAACTCTTGGAGTTACCAGGTACATACTTTCCAAAGACCACTATAAAACATCCTAGACTTGCTTATGATTAATATGTGTGACTCATAATGCATCATGCTAGTGAGTCTATTCCACAAAATCACACTAACTCACACAAACTTTCACCTAGTTGTCCATCATCCTTTAACTTTGATGCAGCTGTTGTGATGCCATGTACACTATCATGTCTTTAATATATATGGTAGTCAATAATTCATGCAATTAAATTTGTCTATTGTTGGAATGGCCAATTCCAACATAAACTGAAACTCATGACAATAGTTGGCCAAACTAAATATCACAACAACAAAGCTTACAATTCTTTCAACCAGATTTACATTAATGAGATGGCCAATTTTTGAACACTTAATCAAATTCAAATTTAAATTCAAATCAATGAAGCCTTTAAATAGTTCCAATTCGGCGTAACCTATTAGGCTTGTATTGGATTCTTTCACAATATAATTTGCACACTTTAATAGCCTGCTTGCTTTGACACTTAGATGACAGATTGTTGGAATTCCTACAACATCATGGACATCTCCAAGACTAACAAAAGTTTCTTTCAACATCCAACTTTGACAGTTAAAATATCTTTCCGCTGAGCATTGTATAGAAACAACATCAATTCACCTGATGCAACATTTGAGCATCCCTACTTCTGCATAGGGTGTTGAAGGATTGATGGAATTATTTTACGAGCTTTCAGAGTGAGTTCCAAGCGTGAATTATGCTCAACAAACAATCAAACGCTGACTGCTCCACGCTAACCACAACAAACACAGACAACCCCACGAATGAGGCCAGTTTTCAATGCACTGAAAGAAAATAACAAAGCTGATCCAATTCTCTGGTGCAAACAACAAATCTCTCTTGGCGTCAGTAGACCTCAACACACCCCAAAAACGATCGTCATTTACATAAGTTCAGTTGAATATTAATTGGGGATGAAGTACACAACAATCCTTATCACATATGGTTTTTTTCTTCTACAGTGGTCAAGAAAATGGAGCCCAATCCAAATATTGTAGTCAAATCACCGGACTTCACTTTTCTACTACCTAGACATCTCTCATGAATTTTTCACACTTCAACGAGTCCGATGAGGTCAAATGATGAAGAATAGAACCATAACTATGAAACACCTCTTTCCTCACGTTTTGCAATCAACAAGACCGCACCAAACATGACCGTCGACAACCAGCATAATCGACACCACTGCAATAACAAATTACGTCAACTTACATAAACATCTGCTTCCAAGCAAGCCAATCCTTGGCATACAATCTAGTCTCATAGATCCAAACAGGCCAATGTACCTACCAATTGAAACCTTCTTGTCATTGTCATAAACTTGGATAAAAGTGCCTACCAATTGAAACCTTCTTGTCATTGTCATAAACTTGGATAAAAAAAAATCATGCAGAGGATCACAAACATGGCCTCTGCAACAACAGGTCCAAGCTTGATGACATGGTAGTTTTCAATCTTCACCTTCACACTGATAGCAATCGCTCACACAGATCTTATTTGGATGAAGCAATCACTCAATAGATCATGCGATCTTAGCCATAAAATTAATCACGTGGCAGGCTTCCACACTCACCACACCAATTTCAATTTGCTGTCTCTGTAAATAGAGATCAATTTCTCTACAACTTCTTCTCAGATCTAGCGATGGAGACGCCATGCGGAGACCAATTAAAATTAGCCAATTTAAGATTAGTACATGTTTTGATAGATGATGGACAAACATACACATTCATCAAATTCTTTATTTCCCTCGGTCTAATAGGGCCCAAGGCCCCAAGTCCTCACGGGCTCTGATACCAGGATAAATTTTACAGATGCACACTATATTATATATTCACATCAAATAAGGTTACATATAAATACATCTAGTGTTGTTTCAAGATAGGTAAACTAACTTGGACACACAATCACTTGGCTGAGAGAATATCTCAACCACACACTAATCTAGGAAACATCTAGATCTTAACAAATCCTAAGAAATAGGAACAAACTCCTTTACATAGAAAGACTCACAACTGAGACAAGTAGGAATTAAATTTCCAAATAATCTAACTACAAAAAAAATTAAAATTAGTAAAAATTTCCTTTAAATGCAAATTGAAACTTTAACCTCCCAAGACATGGATACTCATTCCGATCAGTTTCATCCTCAATCTATTGTCCTTAAACAAATAAAACTATTCCTTTCTAAATCTAGGATGAGTTATTTCATCCTCAATCTACTGTCCTTAAACAAATGAAACTATTCCTTTCTAAATCTAGGATGAGTTATTTAAACATGAGGTCTGTTAATATTTTTAAAATATATATATATTATATATATATATAGTATATATGTGTTTTTTCTATTTTGCAGTGTTTTTTATTACTATAAATTTAATTTATTATTGCACTCGGAGGCATATTATACAACTTAATATGAGGGTCATATGAATATGTGGATTAAAATATAAATAATATATTCTTTAGATAGAATATTCTTTAAAAGCAATATTGACATAATAAAAAAATGAAAATGAATGCATGTTTGGTTAGTTTTAATTAAAAGCATTATTAAACAAGGAGCCACTGCCGTGGCGGTAGTCCCTGCCGAGGTCTGCAAGGACAACACAAATGGATTGTATACTGTCCGATTTGAAATGAGATTTGAAATGGAACTGAAATAGTTCGTTCAATGTGTAATTCGTTACAAAAATTTCAGTTCGAAGTAAAACATATATTTCAAGATTGTTAAAATATTTTAAATAGTTATTACCTGATATTGCTCTGGCTCATGCCCATTGCAAGAGACATATGTCTGAATAACATTTATTGTCCAGTCTTTAGACCTGGCAATAAGATTGGATCACATTTAACGATAAACAGAAACATAGGTAAAATAATACCAAATGCAATACAAACCTCTGCGGTGCTAAGCCCTCCTTTCATGGCTCCACGTTTGAGCTTCATTTGAGCTTCTTCTGACATGGGAGCGTCATCCGAACTCATTTTTCCTACCAGATAATTAACTACCTATTACTTTGGGATCACCCTTTTCACTGGTTGATAACATGATGTGCTCCATTGAGACAATGATGTATATATATATATATAGATATAGGTTCCTCTAGTACTCTGAGGTATGTTCTATTGGATAAGCTTTAGTATTCGAACGGCATGCAGCATGACATGTACTATATAACGCGTCCATTTCATATATGGGTACTTGTTTATCCACCATGTTTCACTCTGAAAGAAATGTTCATGTTCGAAGGGTACAATCACATAAAACTATTTAATTAGAAATTATTGAATAATTTATAAGAGTGTATTTTTTAAAAACAAAATATTAAAATAAATTTTTAAATGTGCATTTTATTAATGTCAGTGGAACTTTCCAATTTTACATCAAAATTCCATAAATAGATATTTATGGTTAAGTCTGTGTAATATTTAAAGTTCTATTTGAACAACTAAGAAATGATTTGCGCGATTAATCTATATGTTTAGACGATAGCTTTGCAAATTTTAAAAATATTTTAGAATTTAATGAAAAATAAGGCGATCAATTGTTTGACAATTGGTTTAATTTTAAAAATACATATAATCTTTTAAATTGAAATCAACATTAAAAAGTAAAATAATCTATCAATTTCAAACTCAAAATGTCTCTAGATGTAAAATGCATACCTCAAAGGACTAAAGTATTTAGATGCTCATTTATGCATATAGAGGTATCAATGTTCATGTGTGTTTTGTGTATAAGTAGGTATGTATATTTCATTTTTTTGGTGAACAACTTCTATGCAAGATCAAACTCTACCAAACAAATTATATTAATATATATCCACATAAAATTATTTATATTTTATTATTATTATTATTATACTTATCTAATAATGATATTAACAATAACGGCGGAGCCAAAAATTAATAACGGACGTTGTCCATTGATTAGGAAAGCTCTCTCATCATAGCTAGTTATCAGTAGATGTATTTGTAAAAATATTAATTAATTTCACATGATATACAATGCTAGTTATGAATCTCATTAATGTAAATTGTTGTAATACAATATTAATTAATGATGTATTTGTAAAAATATTAATTAATTTCACATGATATACAACGCTGGTAATTTCACATGATATACAATGTTGGTTATGAATCTCATTAATGTAAATTGTTGTATTACAGTGATATTGTCATGTAAATTGTTTGTCTATTGTCATGTAAATTGTTGTATTACAGTAATATGCAATGTAAAAAAACACAAAGAACATGTTAAAATGTAAAAATATTTTGCTAAAATTGATTGCTATCATCTTCCAATCATCCAATATTAAATTATTCTGAATTAAATTAAATACAAGACAGAAATAGAAACAGTACAAACACACATGCATAAAGACTTTCCAGCCTTCTTTCCTGAACCCTTACCCATATTATCCAAAAAACAGAAACTAACAAAACAAGATGGCTTACAACAAGCTCATTATGACTAAAATTTGAAGCGACAACAGAAATTTAAAATCTTCTCTTTGCGGTTTGAAATAGCAATGGAATTTAAAATATTGAAAGTACATTTTCTTGGTAAATGAGTGGAAATTGCAAGTTAAATAGTTCTATTACAGTAAGACCATAATCTGAAGAAACATATATTCATATCACTTTTGCATTTGTTGTGTACATGAAGGCTGCTATGTTCTTGGATTTTGTAATATGTATAACAAATAGTTAGTTATAATAAAATGATAACATTGTGGATTGAAGAGAGGACATATTTGAGACAAAAGATGTTAAGGCATATGTTGATGTACCTTCCATTTGTTCGCCGACATGTAATAGTTCACTATCTTCATTGAGTGTGAACTTGCTGTGAATTTTGAAGTCACGTAACATGTATACAGTGGTAGCTTTCTGTTGCAAATATGCCTCATATGACATTGCTTTTAAATCAGGAAGTAAGTCATGTAATAAGGGTTTCCTGATAATGCACTGTACAGAGTTATTTGTAATGGATTCTATTACAACATTTATACAATGCTTGTAGATAAAAGTGAGCCTCTTTAGCTTGAGCACGATTTGCTGCGGATGAATGGAGGGTTCTTGCTGCTTTAGGCGCCTCTAGATGAAAACAAAGAAAGGCAGTGCCCCCGCCCACCATTCTCATTAGGGATTTCCGGTGATGGAAGACTAATTTGTAAGCCGAAACCTATTCTAGAGAACAACTAGCTCCCATAAGTATGTTTTCGATAATGCCAGGTTTGGGTTTCTAGCTAGATAACGGGTTTTGTCGTCTCTTCCTGTAGAAGCTATGGTTTATGTCGTCAATATCACTATTACCTATCTCGCCGAGGAAGGAGCCAATACGATCTCTTCGCCCGGTGAAAAGATGGGGGGGCAGCGATCTTTCATCGAGGGGATTAACACACAGCGGTACACATACAACAAAATGAACATTCATTATTTTCATAGAATCCCAGAATCAAAATCCTTTGAAGACATTTGTACAGGGTGTTGGTGCCGGATAACACAAAAGGTATGGGTTCAAAAATATAGTTTCATTATCAAGAGTAAAGTTACCAAGCTCAATAAAATTTCAAATAAAACCACCAAATTTCAGAATAAAAGAGATTTTCCATTCATAGTCAGGCTTGCAAAGGTTAATAATGCATATTTTCAATAATAACTCTTTTCGAAATAGAAAGATGATACTATTTACCGCAAAAGGCTCGGGATTTTGGAATGTTTGACATATTGTCTGCTATGATAGAAGGTTAGAAACAGAGGCATATGGACAAACCTTAAATATGAAATCAGAAAAACCACCTTCGAAGCACATAGCAAAGAAATAATAATAAAATGAGAGTGAAATTAATTCCTGATGAATTAAGAAAACACTTTATATAATCTAAAAGTATTATAAAGTATTATTGATTAAATATTTTTTTATTAAATTTAAATATTAATTTAATAAAATTATCATTTCAATATAAAAATATAAATATTTTTAACTATATTTTAGATAATAAAAAATCGATTTTCCATATGTTTCTCATCGTCAGATTACTAAAAGAGGTAAAAAAACAAATTTGTTATTTTCCTTGATAAACAAATTAAATTTATTATTTGTTTGCGGTAGCCATGTGTTTGAACACAGGTTGGGTATGCATACACTACTTGCATGTAAACCACGTTTCGTGTACCACCATCAATCAAACAATATTGTTGAACTATGTCAGTTTAGTTTAATTATATGAAACCTGGAGGAACAACAAAACATGCAGAAGAATTCAACTCTACACAATTGACGGTGTGATCCTCTCCAAGTGTGGGATGAGTGAACTTCGAGAAAATTGGTGAAGCCATTCGAACTTCATGAGCACTGTGGGATGAGTGAACTTCAAGAAAATTCATCGAGCCATTTGAACCTTAGGACAACTGGTGTCCAACAGATGCACCATCAGACACGGGGTAATTATACATTCCTTATCACATTTCCCGTCAAATAAAAGCATACCCCTTGCATTGAAGGTTTTATATGACAGAAAACTTATCTATACGATAACCCTAGGTAATTTTTCCCTACATTCTTTGTTCAAAATTTAGACATCAAATTCAATTCAACAAAAGTCGCCACCAAAAGAAAGTTAATTTGAACTTGCCTGTGAGCAATGGAGCCAGCACAACTACTACAACCTCTGTCTTAGGAGCAACAAGCCAAGCAAGGTATGTCGTGAATAGAGGTTATAGTATGCTTCTACGTTCTGGAAGTACAATTTGACTATTACCATGAATAGACGAAGGGAACAGTGGAAAGAGTTACATGCCATCAAATAACCATGTTAAACGTTTGTAGAAATTCAACATTACATTAGATGGGGAATGCTTCGTTCGGTCTGGGAACTTACAAGTTGTAAAGGTGAAGCTCCGCTCAACGCTCTCTGCTCCTCTGCTCCTCAAACTAACTGCTCCACACTCTCTGCTCTGAACTTAGTCCGGAGAATTAGCTACTCGACACTCTCTGCTCTGAACTTACTCTGGACTCTGGACAAGGCATTTGTAGACCACCGTGGACGCCTCTGCATATGCAAACAACTGGCACTTGCAGGATGCAGGACACTGCATGCATGACACGGAGAACAGGTAGCAAAAACTTAGGACAAACTAAGTGGTGCTTTTGATAAAATGTTCATCTCTGAAAACTTTGGATAACAAAAACTTTTCATCTCTGAAAACTTTGGATATCTTATTTTTACCCCGAGCATAATGTCTTGAAAGCTGCGAAGCGCGCAATAAGACCCCCCAACTTTGTTGTCCAATCAAAAATTACATAATAAATTTTATATTATTTTGTAATATGAAAACTTTGGTTAAAGTTGTGATGTACAACAATATTTTTTGGTCAAACAAGAGATTAATACGCCATCAACGCACAATCGATCGCTAAGAGTCCCAGGCAGGGACTAATAAAAGCTATCATATTCAATGAGTTTTACGGGAAAATTTGTTAAGTTTGGATCTCCACTCTATCTTTGGATAGTTTTAATAAAAACATTTTTAATCTCTGTTATTTTTGAAATAGGGATAAATGCAAAGTCAATGAGGAAAAATCTACCCGATCAACGATTTCACTACAACGATCTTCCAAGTTTGGCCACAGTATCGAACAAATATCTGAATATATGGAGAAATAAAAGGGCATAATTATCATGTTTAATCCTATAAATACCCATCTCTTCGATGAGAAAAGGGAGGCGGGAAGGACAAGAGTTTTCCAGATCCACAATGGGGTTTTTTTCTCTGTAATTTTATTTTTCCTTATTTTCATATTGTAGTAAGAAGAGTATGAGGTTTTAGAGAGAGAGAAATTTGTCTCTAAGAGGAAAGTTTTCTCACACTATTGTAAATGATCTCCTCAAAAGATGAGATGTTTCTCAAAGGATTGCATTTTTAATGAAGCTTTGGTATTGCTTTTACAAATTTTTGATTTCAGTGCATTATTGTCCTCGATATAAATGTATATATTGCTAACAATATATAGATATGAATATTTAAACAAATTGTAAATTATAAACTATTTTGGATTCTGCAAATTTATTTCTAATTCTGGATTCATTCATAATAGCAGTCTTTTTCCCATGATTTAATTAATTTGCTCTTGGGTTGGAAAAAGATGATTCTATTCCAATTCAAGATAGGTTTTGCTTTCTTTCTTGTATTATAGAATATTTTTGCATCTGCGTTTTAATTTTGAATTAGTCCTCTCTTAAGGAGCTAAACTCATTTATTGTGATTTCGATTAAGCCTTTAATTTAATCAAACCTTTATATTGATCTATTATTTAATTTTTATCATTAATAGATCAATAAAAGGAAATGTGAATTTATTGTATATTAATTTTATTTTATTTTATTTTTAGATTATGTGACCCACACTCTTCGTAAAGTTTCATTTTCTTTATAATATTTAATTAGTTTATTTTATTTTTTGTAGCTAATTTATCGGAATTAGAGATTGACTTTATTATTAATCTAGAAGCTTGATTTAATTAGACTAGTTAAGTAGATAATAATAATAATAACCAGATTTAACTTTAGTATTATATTAACTTTATCTTAAGACTTACCTTTTCTATTATAATGATTTATATAGTATTATTGTATTATTATGGTGTGGTAATGGAATTAATATTATAGTTACAATTTATGCGTTATATTTAGAATATTAACTAATAGTTGGTTAATGTTTCATCATAGGATTATATAATAGTAAAGTATTAATTCGTAGTTAAATATATATTAAGTAATACTAGGCATATAGGCATAACATAAGAACATATACTAACATATTAGCATCTAATATAACATTAGTATTAAGATAATAAGTAGAAATATATTCTAATAATAACATAATTAGATATATATACATATTAATGATCACTAATATAGAGAATTTATATTGACTTATATTAATGACTAACATATCACTAGGATAACATTATGAGATATTCAATATAGTGATATTAGGATTAATAATTAGTGTTAAGTTGATATAGTAACACATACGTTAGTATAATACATCTAGGCTAGAATAACACTTAACTTGACATAGGATAACTCTAGGTGTGGTTTCGTTGAGCCATTAATTGGGTTAAGGGTCATTCTCTTTCCTGATCAGCAAGAAGAATTAATCTGATGTCCCTGCCTATTGGTAACTAAAGAAACATCTTAAATCGATAGCAATAAGGAAAATATAACTGGACCTAGTTGAACCAGTCGAAACCACCATTTCAACAGAAAAGTAGTTGTTCTAAGGTCTGGACTGGGTTGTCTCCCTTATAGTGTTGTAGGTAGAGAATTTCGATACTTCAATACATTCATCAACTACATGTGCACTCCTTTGTGCCCTTAAATGTCAAACCCTTCGCGAATCATCTGAATCCATCACAACAACATCTTCATCTTCCGCAACTAGGTAACATTGCTCCACTAAATCCTATCCGCAATACTTAAAATTTTAAGTTGTTGTATTTTTCTCTTGAAAATACAATAAGTTTTCCTCCACCATCAAAACTTTAATCTAGAGAGGGATTTCCTTCAACAATCTTTTGCGCAACCCATTTCTGAATACAATTTCAACTTTGGAGAAAGACAAGTGATATTTTGCAACAAATTCAATAATATAGCTTGCTAGAGTTGCTTGTACCAAAAAATAAACCACTCATTAGGGAAATTTTGAGGTCTAAAATGGGCCTCCTAGGAAAAATCTACAACTAAAATAAAATTTATAAAAACCAATAGGATTCAAGATGATGATGTCAACCATGGGGATGATTCACTATTTTTGGAGTAAAAACATAAAAAGTTTAAAAAATAATAAAATTACTTTTTCAACTTAGCTCCCTAAGGTTTTACTCAAATTTCGAGTGGGAGTACTCGTTCGATGAAAAAATGAATTCCTCATCCACAGAGTGCCCATGTTCCATACTTTTGATGGACCCTACTACACGAAAAAAAGAGAAATACATAAAAAAAATGTGATTGCAATCACGATTTTCATGTATTTCTCATTTTTGTGTAGCAAGATCCATCAAAAGTATGAAACATCGGTACTCCTTGGATGAGGAATCAAATTATGCATCCAATGAGTGTTTCCACTCGAAATTTGAGTAACCCCATAGGAAGATAAGTTAAAAATGCAAGTTTAAAAAATTATTATTTTTTTTCTGTTATCCCTCTAAAATTTGATGATGTAATCTAATATTATTTTATTATTTCCACTATTATTTTATAATTTCCTTAGGAGGCCCATTTTAGACCTAAAAATTCCCCTAATGCTAGTCAACTTCGTATTTAGCTTATGTAACTTAGTTAAATCAACAATGGTCCAAGTATGAGGAGACCTAACACAATTTTGAGCTCCCCCTTTAATTTGCAGCCGATGTGGCCATTTATGGAGTTCCTCAGGGAATTTACACCATAATATTTCATATTGGCCGCGGGCAGGATCTTCTTACAAAACCTTCTCTTTTACCCACTTTAGGTTCTTCTGGCGTAACTGATCTTGTTAGAAAATAAAGCGACCGATTTGCTCATGCCACCAATCTTGAAGATCACATCTAAGGATCCTTGGTACCATGATCCAAATCCCTTCAAAATACTTAGGGTCTTAATAATGGAATCATTGGTTGGCTTAAAATTTAAACAGACTCTAGACCCTGGGTTTAGACATAGGGTGCCAACAAAATAGTCCATTGTAGTCTAGCAATCGACTTAAATTTTCACCTCTCTTAGTAAAAAGGAGAGGTGTCTCACTCGAGGCGTGAAAAGACTTAATAAGATAAAGGATCATAGTGTGGCATCGATTAATAGCACAACAAATAACCCATTACATACGATCATCTCATAAGTTTCGCACTTGTAGACATAACATACTTAAAGAAGAAGAAGTTCGCAACATAATAGAAATCACAAAGAACATTCTAAGTTAAGATTCAAAAATTTTAAAGGGGTTGAAAAATCCAACATAATTCAAATGCACAGATAATTCCTGCAATTCCTTTTCAATTAGCAACCAGATCATTACATCATAAAAGGCTCCTCATCAAAAGTGAGAACGTGGATCACTACTGGATCCTAATACATAATAGAATTCAAAGAAAGATCAGAAGAAACAATAATTCCTTCAATCATCACATCAACAACATCTTGACATATGATTTGAATCTCTCTTTTTTCCATCTTCCCTTAAGCTTTTATAGATTTCCTTCTCTTGATCTCGCTTGCTTGATTTGGTCCACTTTGACAAAAAATGGGTGTTTTGGTCCTTATCGCCTCTGATTCTCTCAAACTCAACTCACCTATCCTTCTTTTGTGGCTTCTACAAATTCCAATGTA
>APFE031286553.1:0-15073 GCA_000404065.3 Pinus taeda
ACAATCATTCTAAAATCATGTCTCGACAGTAAACAGAATATTAGCCTTAGTGAAATACTGGAAGTTCGTGCCACTTCTCTCAGAATTCATGCTTGTCATGTCATGACCATATCTCCCAATTTCCAAATACAATAATCGAGATGAACAACATATTGTCGAGGTTTGATGTAGGTATATAAATAGAAATTTGATTCATCAATGTACAATCTTTTCACTTTTGTTCCATATTAACAAATGAATATTTCTGAAATGAATTATTCCTTGTCTTCGTTCCTGAAAGAATCTGTGTTTGTTTATTTCGTGCTAGTAAACAAGAGACCAAAAAATTATCTATGAACCTCCATATCTATCTAAAATCCATATTTATCATGTCGTAGATTATATCTTGCCTTAAAAATCACAAGAATTACCCTCATGAGATATCAGAGTATTTAAAGCCGACATCACGATCATATTTTAAACATAACTAAATATAATAATTGTGCTACGAATTTCACCCTACAGCTAGAGATAGAGCACAAGGAATTAGAGGTTAACTCTGGCCTATTGAAGGAATCAAAGTGGCA
The DNA here is from genome assembly GCA_000404065.3 of Pinus taeda. Classification (NCBI taxonomy): domain Eukaryota; kingdom Viridiplantae; phylum Streptophyta; class Pinopsida; order Pinales; family Pinaceae; genus Pinus; species Pinus taeda. The sequence goes on from APFE031286553.1 coordinate 567, forward strand.
CAATGAAAGCGAGGATTAAAGACCTATAATTGATCAAATTTTCTATAAATCTAAAGTATTAGAGAAATATTTAAACATCCATGAGAGAGGATATATTAAAATTCCAATAAATTATTTCTAGTACTCATTATAGTTACTAGAATTCTTGCAAGGATAGAGACTTATCTTAGAAGTAAAGGTTTTGAGAGACCTATCAAGGGTTGAAAAGAGCCCTCATTTGACATCATATACGTACGGTTTGAAATCAATGAAGAATTAACGGGTGCTAATCCAATCACCATACATATTTTAAAAGTGATTAGCGAGGCAGAATTGTTTACATTGATACAATTATCTAAACATAAAATAGATTGCCCCAAAATTGCATTGTTGAAACACTTTCATTAGATCTTTTTATCACATAAACCCTCATTGTTTGTCATAATGTCCTAAATATCAAGAAAATCTTTCATGTAACTAAGAGGGAGACCACTCTCACCTAACCCTCTCTCCTTTACACTTTAAGCTACCTCTCCCTGGCTTAAGGGAGGCTTCCCTGGGGTAAAATTGCTGAGATTTTTGGCAATGAGAGGAAAAGTGATATGAAGACTAAATTCCAACCAAAGATTTTTTAAATAATTAAGAAAATAAAATAGGTGGAAGAATCAAAAGCTAAAGTCTTTCTATTGGGAAGTGAAGTTTGCTACAATAGCTTCCCTAGAAAATGCTAATGACAATCACTCATGCAAAGAGCTCCCGCATAGCCCCCAACACAGTCACCAACAGGAGAATGATTAGATGAAATAGCTTCCCTTGAGATAGAGGCCGATGAAGGTGAATCATAAAGAGAGCCCGGTATATTCCTCTATGGAAAAATAGACCTAATTAGCGGAAAAATCCTAGACCAAGGTGATGGTAGAGCAGGATGATGCAACTGCTACTAAAAATGATGATTGTGACTAGAACTAAAGCTCGAACAAACTTCTACGGGAAAATAAAAAGAACCCAATTGTGATGTTCCTCCAGCCCAGGGTTCATAATGTTGGTGTTCAACAAAATGGCTACTACTCTCTCTCTCTCTCTGGGGGAGCATATTTCTCTTGGATGTTCAGTGTTGTTGTTTCAACTATTGGGACAACGTTATCTCATTGGACCTATGTTGTGTAAATGCTCTGGCAACTATGATTTTCTCCTGCTTATATTTACATTCTCCCTTTGCTAGTGTCTGTGAGAAAAACCCAAGTTGGTGTGCCACTACCATCCCACAAAAACCAATAAAATTAGCATATATAAATCATACATACTAAATTATTTAGTAGCAAGGCAAAGAAACAAATGGAATACATAGAAACATACATGTTAAAGAAAATATGACCATTGTCACCCAGGTCCCATGCTCTTTCAACTTTATATTGACAATTTAGAAGATCTCATTTCAAAGTGATAGAGGTGGCTTCCTTCTCTATGGGATTTCCAACTGGAATGTAAGATCACCTCACTTCTCTAGGTGCAATTATGGTCGAAGTTTCCATCCAAAATTTATTTCAGGAATATCTTATACGTTGCTCAAGGTAGTTTTAGGTTTCACTATAAATATTTCACCTTTGTCATGAAATTTTGATGGAAGTATGAGATATCATAGAATAGGAGTTTGATGTGATAGGTTCATACATATCTTAAGTTTCTGGGCATATTTTATTTCCATGCATCATAGAATAATAGGTTGTCACACAAAAAACTTGTCCTCATAGCTATAGCAAGGACCTTCCACAGTTTTAGGGGAACTCTTTTTCTACTGCCCCACATCTCCTAGCATTTATGAAGCATATATCTGAATTGATGGAAAGACATGAAGATTACATGATAAGGTTATTTATGCTTTCTTTAGGACAAGGGCATGGTGGCTAGCTAAAGCATTCGTGTAGCCCAAAGAGCATACATTCTCTCAAATCTCTAGTTGAAATATTCCTCAAGCATTTCCACCCAAGGTTCAGAAATTTGATGGTACATATTAAGAGTTGTTGACAACCCTACAAGAGGAAGGCCTCCAAGGTCTTTTTGAAGGAAATGATAACATTGTTGGGGATGAAAGTGGAGTGTCTATGGAAGAGGGATTATGCTCAAAATTTGAATATGAAAACACTAGATATTTGTAACATGAACAAACTTATGGCAACAATGACAGGAAGGAGGGTCATTTTAGCATCTAAAGTGATTTCTTAACACATAAATGAGTACCAACATTTAAAATGTGATGGAATTACCACACCACCTTCAAATGATACATGTGTCACTCTTTCTAGTGAGGATTGGCATCATGTTGGTGATGTTTTTATTAGCTGCCTCATAGGAAACAATGTTGCATATACATATAAACAAAGTAGTAGCAGTTTTGAGATGAATTTCGCATGGGATTTATGGTCAAAAATAAAAACAAGAACATTCACTTCTCTTATGGCTAATGTACATGGTAGTCATAATAATGAAACATAATCCTGGACACTCATAATGATCCTCTCATCAGTATGGATCAATCATTAAACCATATATTTCGGGTTAGGCAGAGGCAACTCCTATACGCTACTTGCATGGACCATCGATGTTTGATGATCGTGAAGAAGAGGGGAAATTTGATTTTTAGCCCTTCACAAGCATCCATCATGAGGGTTTTGAGACTATGTCATGTTATAAAAGTGTTGGAATAACCTCCCTAGACTTGTCACAAGAATTGAGGATAGAATATCCCTCTGACGACAAGAGACTTTCCTCCAAATATGACAATAATATGGATTTTACACTAAACATTGGCATTTCTGATAATGAGAATCAACATTACACAAGTTATGAAGTCCTCGATGATGAATTTGTTTCTCTAGAGGAACACAAGTATTTCTATTTTTCACACCAATTTCCTCAAGTCTTGAATAATCAAAAGCATAAATCAATAGAGTCCTCTTATCTCTACAATCAAGACTGCAAATCTTATTTATTGGAGTAAAGGTGTAAGGACCACATTTGTGAAGATTCAAAGGAATTATCTAGTAGAATAATAGAATCCACATCTCTTCACATTGGAGCGAAAAGCAAAACGGTGCCCCCTAGGTCTGCATCTTCAAAATCACCAAATTTATGAACATCTACACAGACTTTGGTATGTACATTATTGATCAGTGAAATTATTAAGAATGGATTGTTCTAGTTTCGCAAGGCACTTAAGGCCCTCCTATTGGCAAATATATCAATCCTATAAAGGAGTAAAACCCTTTGTCTATAGTTTGAATTTTTTGTATGGTTCATGCATAAGCGCTAGACAGATAATCTCCAAAAAATCTAGTCCTATGAATTAGTTCAAGATCTATGTTGGGCATCAATCCTATTTTGAGACCACTGTCAAAGGCTACCAAATTTTTGAAGTTCAAGCTACATGAAGAATGTTCTGAGAATGTTTTGCAAAGTCAAAATCAAAATTGAAGAAGCCAAAATTTTGAAGTCTCAATTCTATCAATTTTTCTTAAAAGAAGTAGAAATTGTGAGCATGTTTGTGAAGGAGCCAAGAGATTTATTTAAGGATGCACCTGTACATTATAGATATTTGCTAGGTAAAATCTAATACAACACTATCATCAAAAAGACTTTGAATCAACTGTTAATACCACTTGTTGCACTCCTCCACAAGCTGACTCCTCTGAATCAACTGCTAATACTGCTTGTTGCACTCCACAAGCCAACTCATCTAAATCAACTGCTAATACTGCTTGTTTCACTCCACAAACCAACTCCTCACCTTTTCTTCTGTTTGTGTTGTGTGTTTGTAGAACCCGTCATTTTTTGAATCCTTGATCATGAAGGTTACCATAGTTGGACAAAACACATTAATTTTAGGTTATGGACTCCCTCTGGAATGAGAATGAGAGAGTAGCTAGGTGGGTGAAAATAATGTAGCTTGGTTGTATAACCAAGAAAACATGCTCAGAGATTCAAACGAAAGCAGTAGGTGTCACTTAAGCTAGAAAGGTAGAAATGCGGTCAGACAAAACTAAACTCGATGAATCTCACTACCCACCTGGTATGGCAACACATCTCCTTCTGTATCTCTTTCTGTTACTGAGTATCCATTTCATTCATCATCCCCACCTCATCTTGATTTTCTAGATCAATCGATAGTGACAAAAGGCCGCCTTGCCTTCCTTTCATAGTAGTATCCTTCCATCCAAGCATTCCAAACTACTTACTAGGTATCTGCGGCTTCTGTAACTTAAGTTGTTGGTGGGTCTCACTCATGTGCTCACTGCAGTTGGAGAAGCGCGCTACTATGGCGTAGTTGATGTGTTCGTTAGAGAGAATTAGTTTAAGTGGGTAGTTGGACATGGGTTCAAATAAGCAAGAGGGAGAGCAAGGATTGAGGAGTGGTCCTGTCTGGTTCAAACTCAGAAACACAACTCCTCCTAGGGTTCAATAGAATAAAGGCTTAGGGTTGCAGGTGGGTTGCAGAGAGGCTCGACTGCAAAATGAAACCTTTCCCACTCTTTCCATCCGCCTATGATGTGTAGCCTCATATTTTTCCCTCCGCTTGGCCAAATTTTTTTATAGAAAATACCTTAGGTTATATATATTGTTGTATGGTATATTAACACCCTTAAGGCCCTCATTATAACCCCAATATAATTTTTTGTGTTTTTTCGATTTTTAATGCACCAATATGAACACACGTGATTTAATATTTGTTTTTCAGTGACGCCCCCATGATCTTAAGGGAGAAATTAAAGCAACCTAGATCTACCACAATGTTAGATCTATGGAGCATCGAGAGATATCAAATATTTTGAGGTGGAAACCTCTTTTAAAGTGAAAAGATATTATTATATTAAATAACTATATATATAAATATATATCTATATAGTCATCTATTCAATATTAAATGATAAGAAATATCTATATTATTTAAGCAAGTGATTAATATATTTAATATAAAGGCTAAAAAGTAAAGTGTTCCATACTAGAGATGCATTGTTGCTTTTTGCAAACCAACCTCCAATATTGTTAATCTCAAATGTATACTTAAGCTGTTAATTTAAAAAAGATGATTAACAAATTTTACTGTTTTAAACATTAAATTAATTGTTAATGAATTTTACCATATCTCTAATTGGAAAATTCTTATTTTTGTTTTGATTAATGACTTTTTACTATATATGGAACTGAAATTTCTAATTTCAATGCTAACATGAAATAAATGTTAACGGACTTTAACAAATTTGAAATCAGTGCCACATTAGGGGAAAACGACACTCTGAACTTGAAAATGACCATCAGCGAGGTCAGCAATGTGGGCACCAGAGGAGAAAGCATTTAAAACATACATTTATGTGAGTAAAAGATCATGGACGGTATGAATTGCAAGTGCTTAAAACAACTATGATGTGTTCTGTAAAGTGCACGATGCAGAGTAGGATTACATGGAGTGCGAGCATGGTGGCTCATTTAATCCAAGTGATCAAGCATGGGATGGGAGTTCTGGAACTATGGGTACAAAGCCTAACCGGGTGGTCCCCATCATAAATTGCAGTAAGTCATCGATACTATGAAAAACAAAGTGAATTGACATTGTGAAGGAATCCTCAACCCTTCGACCAGTAAAAGGTGCATGCTAGGGCCATTTGACCCTCCAATATTCTAACCCTCATGGATTCCATCGAATTTTAAGGGGGCTTGACCGACTCTGCATATGTGCTGGACTGAAGCACATAAAGAGGAACCATCGTTTGAAGAACCAGCGAGAGGACGTGGTGGTTCAATCCTTGTAGTGATCAGGGACATGTGATGGGATTTTTGTAAAGGAGGCCATCAGATTCCATTTCTATGAACACCCTCTATTCATGAATGGTATATATAATGATTACCTCTATTCCTTGTAATTATATATAATAATTATTTCTATTCATGAAAGTACATGTGTTCTTATCTCTATTATCCCTATTCAAGAAAGCACATATGTTCTTCAATCTTGTATACCGATGATACCTTTTGCATTCAAACTGAGTGTAGTAGAGTAGAATGCCTATACAAAGCAAGACATAAAGTCTAGTGGGTTGTTGAGTTGGGCTTAGCTCAGTAGAGTAGAATGTTGCTAAAGGGCAGAGCATCTTGGGTAGTGGGTTGATTTAGCATTGCACCTGGTTGATTTGTCCTTTCTCATTATTCATTTCTTCTTTTTCTTTCTTTTATGGATGCTTTACCAATGTCTAACATTATTTTCCTCTTCTTACTTGTAGTCTTTTTGTGGGTTTTGGGTTTTTGTTTTATGGGTTTTTTTTTTACTGTTTAGATATTGGTATTTTTTATTTTTAACTTTTTTTTTGCGTATTCTGTTCTCTCCGAGAGATGAGACAATATGTTGGCTTTCTTAAATTAATTCTCCCTCGGAATGATTTTTCACTATATTCCACTAGCTAGCTACGTCATTCTTAACCAAATCCTAAGTGGATTTCCCCCACTCCTTACCAGATTTTAAGTTCACTTTCACCTTTACATGATTCTTTCTCTCAAGAAGTTCAGGTTTCAATTTTATTTTTCATGAAAACGTTAGATTTTAGGTAGATGGTGAGCATGTTCCCTTGGTGGATTGATAGTTGGGCATGTTGGAATCATGATTTCCATTGCACCAAAACCCGCAGGTGTTAGTAAACAGACACATCGCTAGATTTAAAGACATGCCATGAAACACACGAGGAGCGTTGACCTTCTACACCGCCATTAATGGGGAGCCAACAATCTCCCCCCTAAAGCGGCCCCAATGTGTTTCGAACTAGAGACCTTTGGATCCAATAGCACTTGTTGGAGTCATGATTGTCGTTACACCAAAACCCGCAGGTGTTAGTAAACAGACACATCACTAGATTTAAGTGCATGCCACAAAACACACGGGGAGAATTGACCTTCTACACCGCCATTAACGGGGAGCCAACAAGACATAGTGGACAAACCCAACTATGGTGGACAGGTCAACCATTTTTTAGGCAACTTTCAACTGAAACAAGCATTTAAAAATCAAAACTATTTAACTAAAAATCAAAATTGTTTAACTAAAAATCAAAACTATGGCATCTGGTTCGGGGCCAGTAACCCTGTATACCAAATCTTTCCTTCTGTTAACAATTTTTCCATCTTGCTAAGAATTATTTCAATCTATTTCAATATTCAAAAATGAAAATTTATTTATACATTATGTAGATCTATTACAATCTTCAAAAGTGAATAGTTATTTATATGTGTTGTTTTTATTTAAAAATCAAGAAAGTGCTCTTAGGAAAGTGCTTTTTTAGAGAAGGAAGAAAATTCTCTGATTCACAGTATTTATTTTTATTTCTAATTCATTTATTCACTATCACACATGGAGATTAGATTTTATGGTGGCATTTTACTCACTTCAAGTAAATGTTAATTCATCATCTCTATCGATTATTTTTATTATAACTCTTTTTTTTCTCTCATAATTAATTAATTTATTTGTTAAATGTAATGTGATTTGATTTAATTTTAAGAAATATTTATTATTACTATATTTAGGTGATATTTCTTTTAGGAGAAATGATATTATGAAGATATTTCACTGTATTGTTCTGAATATAAAATATATGTATTTTGGGCTTTTAAAATTTAAAGGGAGAAAGGTAAAGAGAGAGGGGAAGTGAGAGGGAGAAATGTAAAGAGAGAGAGCGGAGGTATAAGAAGAGAGATAGAGGGAGGGAAAGAAAGATAGAGGTAGAGAGTTATTGAGAGGGAATGGGACAAAAAATATTTATGATATAAAAGCAAGGAACTCCACCTCACTCTCACTCACAATCCTCAACCCTTTATATCATAAAAGAAAGATATGATATACATTTTATATCATTAAATAAAGGATTCCCTCTCAGTCACTCTCTACAAATACCTCCTTCTTCTATAAAAGGAAGGAACTCTACCTCATTTGGAGTAGATTGTAGATAATAAAGAAACTTTTTTTGCAAATTGTGCATTCTGTCTAATCCCTGAACTATCATGGATATTCCACTTGACAATTCATCACAACAGATCTAATCATACTATAATAAATATATGAGATTCTACACTATTACAATTTTTTTTTAATTTATAGATCTGTAGTTTTACTATAATAATTGAATTCATGCAAATGGAAATTGTGCATAAAAGTAGAGAACAATAAAGTAAGCTCACACACATACAAGACTCAATATATGCATTCTAGGAAGCCCTTTTGGGAGAAAACCAACTAGAAGGTAATGTTACTTCACTTTCTTTCTCTGTCTGGAAATATGGCTACAAGTACAAACAAGTAATGCATGTGGCCCATGGGCTGCTATAGTGCACATATCCTCTCTGTGTGCTCTACCTCTTATATCTCCTGGCTATCTTTACTCTACTTTGGAACAAGATTATCTCGAAAGAATTGAATGCCTCTTCCTCCTAGTGGCTCGGTTATAACGCAACCTGATAACCTACTAGCGGTTAATTTTGACCGCATCATCTCTTAAATAGAGTTACAAAATAGACTCTTCTAGAGTATTTTACATCAAAAACATGTGGCTAGCCCCTTTTCCGTAAATAATGGGGATGAACGCGACATCCTCCCAAAGTATAGGTGTGAAAACATGAAGGTCAACTTTTGAGTGGAATACCTTTTGTATGAATACTCTGATTGACATGATTCTTACATTGTTGGGAAGGTATTTGTGTATAAAACATTGTTTGATGCTTCAAAATTCTCTCGGAAGGTTTCAGACCCCGTTTTGCCAAAATTGGGTCCCACTAGTAAAAACAGTCCCATGAGTTGATTCCTCCACTTTTTCCACTCTGAATCCAATAAGATGGATGAAAACAAATATAATGATCCAATTCGCATTAATGAATTATCATTTCTTGTTATTATTTTGTGTTTTTCAAAAAAGATCCAGTGTAAGCCACTCCGTTCAAGAAAACATATTAAAGTAAAAATGTTAGAGGTAAAGTTTGTAAGTATTTTTCTAGCTTATTTGCTTAGATCTATTTTTTTTTAACACTTAGTAAAAATATCCCTAAGATGTTTTCTAATATTTATTTTTTTTGTTTTAACTATATCGCTTTCGTTATATCTAATTATTTTTATATTACAAAATTTAATATTTTCATGGAAGAAGTATGTTTATGGGTGATTTTAGATTTGTTACTTGTTTTCCATTTTTAAGTGGTAGATGATTGCAACCATTATTCTCTCAACATATCTTACAAGGATAAGGGATTAGTTTAACATATGATTGTAGAATGAACAACTCAACATCTCCATTTGGGTAAACAATCATTTTTCTCACTTTTAAATTTTTTTCTATAAAATTGAAGAAGATATTTGTAAAACTTTCTTCAACGATTATTATTATTTTCAATATTTCTAGGATTAATTTTCCTTACGTTTTATATAAACCTAGAAATAAATTTTCATTTCTAGGCCAATTTAAGTAAATGCCTTCAATATTCTAGTTAATTAGTTAAATTTTATTTTTTTAGTTTCATTAAAACATTACAAAAAGACTCAAAAAAATAATAAAATGAGAAAATAGAGAAAAGGAAAAAATAGGAAAATTGAAGGGGATTTATTAATATGACTCAAGCTTGACCATTTTTATTTTCATAGAACAAGTAATCTTAGGCACCCAAACCTCCAAAGATAGACCCCATGATAGATATCTCTCAAATCCTCTGAGGACACAACTTGATTCAAATCTTATCCAAGAGAATAAACATTTGGCTCAGTTGCTTCTTCTCGGCCAATAATTTTTTTTGAAATTTGGCCTCATTCCTAAACACAAACATCATGAGACTAATCCATCAAAATCTATCACAAATGATGCCCATTCGAAAACACATATTTGAGCCACCTTACACATAAAAATATTATTATTTTAATGATACATTGCTAATTTGTAGGGAAGAACCATTTCCACCTGCAATCCTAACTACCACATGAATTCTTCTTGCTTGAATAATCATAATTTTTGGGGTTTGGTAAGAATTTTTCTCCACTTTCCATAGTCCAAATCAAAATGTATTATTTCTTAGGCTTTCCTTTATTCAGTCCATAACACAAAACCATACCACCATCTTATTCTAGTGTCTTCAAAGTAGTAAAATATTTGGTTGCATTTATTCATTGTGTTTATGATACATCAAATATAAACACTCAAGGGAAATTACAGGGCCTTGAGTTTCTCTAATCCAAATCTAGGTCAATCTAAGAATAAATATCTTCATAAAAAAACATCTAGTATTCTAATCAATTAACACTCCTTTTCACAATTATTCCTAATACTCACAATCTTTGATTTTCTTTGCTAATTTTGATAAATTAAGCATTGATGATATAACTAGCAATCACATTTTTTGGGGGTAGAATTACCTTTGTGAGTATTGAAAAAATGGCTTTTAGCATTATTTCATTTGATTTAGAGGTCTAGAATTAGCCTTGGTCAAAGGAATAAGGAAATTGTTGGCTTTTGATGATTCAATGGTTGAAATAAAGCAAGTAAACAAGCTAAAGAGTGAGGGAAAAAAATTAGAAAACCACAATAATTTAAAGGATAGCTTTTCAATTGAAGAAATTTGAATAGATTTAAGTACACCATATATACATGTGATGAAATTCAGAAGCAAGCAAGATGGCTAACAAAGGAGAAACCTTGAAACAAGGTGTTATGGAGCTAGATCATACATAAATCACATTTTCCCCTTTACCATTGTGAATTAAAAAAAAACTTTATTTAAAAGTGTTGGCCATTGTAGTTGTTGAAATGGTGGATTAAAAAATAAAGAAACCATTCGGGAGTCCACTAACATTCCTGTTTCCATAACTACCGATGGTTTCTAGATTCCCGACATGTATTGGTACTTAACTGAGTATGGTGGGGTACATGTACAATATTCACCTTGACAACTAGCTCAAAATCCAAAATAAGTTCATATTTTCCAGATGTCAGAGGAGAGTACAAACATGGAGAATGTATGAGCATGTCCAATATTCTCCATTAATAGCATCGATCAAATCAACAAGCTCTCACACACCGAGTAAAATTTGCAATCAAATTCAGTTTAGCTAGTAAATTTAATTCTCTGCCAGGAATGGATCACCATCATGGTGAGTTGAGTTAGACAAATTTGGTAACAAATTTGATTTACTAGCGATGTCATCATTGGATTCGAGTGCCTAATTATATAATTTATGCACTCGTGATTGCAATTCTAGTTTTGTGGAATTGGAATAACATTCTTTCAGGGGTTTTACGCTGTCGTCGGTTGGAAACGATAATTATGGAGGCACATTCGAGTAGGTAGGATTAGGAGTGTCTAGTCCATTCAATAGACAACTTGACGAAGGTGGTGGTTTCATTGGTGGAGATGAAGAATAGGAAAAATGAGCTGACATAGCAAGAGAAGGAAGCAAAGATGGGATTCCTTGAGAAAAAATTTGATTGGTTGCAAAATAAATTAGATATGAAGTTGACAATTATTGAGGTAGAGATTGTAGCGTTGAAGCTCAGAGTGAATGGAATGGAGACACCCCCCAACTAGGAGATTATGATTAGGCAGGGGGATCTGGAATTTTTCAAGGACCAACCAAGGAAAGAGATTAGAGGACCAACTGAGAAGGGAGAAAGGGTGCATCGTAAAAAAAGGAAACAATGGACATAACATCAAAGGTTGGGCCATCAGAAGCAGGTTGAACTTTCAACTATGGATAATTTTATGTAAATATGTTTTGTACCTAGGAGTTTTTTGTAAAAAAATATGGTAGATATCAATGTAGAATTCTAATTAGAAGATCTCAAATAGGTAATAAAGTACTCTGATGTATGTAATGGAATAGTAAAGACTCTAAAAATAGTGAAAGATGTAAAAGGTTCTAGCATTTTAACTGAACACTCTTTTAATATAATATGGTAACCGTTTTAGTAAAAAAAAAGAGAAAAATAAAGCTTGCTTATAATAACTCTGCTTAACAAGTGAAATTTTATGTTTGTGTCTTCAATTATCATGAAATGGATTAATAACATTTGAGTTGCATGCCTCTAGATATTTGAATAATTTATTTATTTATTGAAACATCCACTCAAACATTTGATTTTCCATTTGATACATGTGATTTGTATTCAACAAATGGAATTAACGATGATGCAATAAAAACCTCTTGTAATAACAATATTTATTTTGGGTTGAAGAACATAATTATGCTTAATATGGTCAAATATACATTTGAGAAATACATCTCCTAAATACTTAGGTTAGAGACAAATTTACACTTTTATAAATAACAACATGATTTGTCATTAAGCGAAATTGTGGCTTGGAAATCATATGCATAGGGAAAACCCAAAAATTCAGGATGCTACTCATTGAGCTTAAGGCTCACCTTGATGGAGGTCTAGGTTATCCTTGTTGGTACTAATTAGAGTAGTATTGCATTACACATAACCGAATATGGAATTTACTTCCACGCACCTTAAATATATTGGAATTCCCTTTAGCTATACTAAAATGAGTCGTTCACCCACTTAACTATTATAGTGCATCGAGAAAAACATTAAGGAAGATTACCCTCTTGAACTAGCTACACATCAGTATATCTAAGGGCTATAGCAATAGCCATACCCTATCTATAAGCTATTTATTGCTAATAAAACCTTAACTTTAATTCATGTTATTAGACTATTATTTACTCTTTATTTGTGGGATTAAAATCAAAGGTTCATGAATGCATATTTTATTTTTCTCCAAGTGCATTAATTAATTTTTATGGTTGATATGATTTGGACACTTCACTAATAATTATTCAAATAATCAATATTGCACCATTTCTTTTCAAACAATTCAACATCTAATCCAAGTCATACTCTCACTCATATTAAATAATATGCTTAAGATTAGGAATAGGGAACCCCCCCTTTAGGATAGGAAATCATACCAAAAACTAGAAGTTAGGGGCGTAGGTTTTAACCCCGTACAAAAATTACCTGCATACAAATTCTAAATCACAGAAAAATAAACAATGCCAGAGTATAAGACATAAAACACATATACACAAAGATTTCCCACTGGATTCCAAAACCGAGACTACCAGCTTGATTTTTCATTATGTTCCTTTCAATGTTACAATACATATTTATACATGTGGAAGCATCCAATAACATGGAGTGAAAACCATCGAGTCCAAAACCATGGACTGAAAACCATCACGTCCAAAAAACATGTGCAAAAATCATGCACAAAACCATAGGTGGGTTTGTCAAACCTAACATAGGGTCCAAAAGGAAAATTTTTCGGGGCGCTCCCCGGACCCCATAAAGTGGGGTTATGGGTACCCCTCAAACCCCCTGTTAACTATGTGGAAAGAATATAACATAACCCAACAATCTCCCACTTGTTGTTTTCTTTCCACAGGGGGCCACAGGAGAGCTTAGTCATTTTTCCAGCCGTGAAACACCCATTGTTTCTCTACACCAAGAGAACTTCTCAGAGCTAACAGATTTTTTCAATGCATCTGTAGTATTCTTCAAAGTGTCCACCTTTACCAGCAACACCTTTTTGTCTTCTATCATATCCCTCACAAAGTGATACTGAACATCAATGTGCTTTGTCTTTGAATGATAAGCAGGGTTCTTTGCCAAGAAGATTTCACTTTGGCTGTCACAGTCTATCCTTATAGCTCCTTGTACTAACCCCATACTTGAACACAATCTCTGCAACCAAACTGCTTCCTTGCTTGCATGAGTGGCTGCCATGTATTCTACCTCTGTAGTTGATAGTGCCACTACAGATTGTTTCTTACTCATCCAAATGACTCCACCTCCAAATAAGTTAAACACATACCCACTTGTAGATCTTCTCTGATCCAGATCTCCAGCCCAGTCTGCATCAACAAAGCCACGAATATCCAACACTCTGTCCAATCCTAGTCTTCCTTGGTAGCACAAACCATAATCACGAGTGCCACACAAATACCTGAAACCCGCTTCACTGCTATCCAGTGCTCCTTCCCTGGTTTTGACATAAACCTGCTCAATACTCCCACTGCATGTGCAATGTCTGGTCTAGTACAGACCATGGCATACATCAAGCTACCGATAGCACTTGCATATGGAACACGGGACATGTCCTCTTCCTCTTCTTGTGTCTTGGGACACTGTTCAGCAGATAACCTCACACCTACAGGAATAGGAACCTTCACTGGTTTACTATCCTACATAATAAACCTCTGCAGTATTGTCTCGACATACTTCCTCTGGCTTAACCAGAGCTTCCTCTTTGCCCGATCTCTTTTAATTTCCATGCCCAAAATATAGTTGCAGCACCGAGATCTTTCATGTCGAATTTGGAGGACAATTGGGTCTTCAAATCCTGGATAATTTCTTTGTCATTTCCAACCAACAACATATCATCCACATACAAGACCGATAAATAACACGGTCACCAATTAATTTAAAATACACACAATGATCTGCTTT
>APFE031286554.1:1698-22297 GCA_000404065.3 Pinus taeda
TTCATAAAGGAAAGCGAAAGTAGTCTTTACTTGTTTGTTTCTAAGATAGCTACCAATCTTAGTGGGAATAGCAGCTCCGAGTGGACACTATTCCCAGTAACATATAGGTAACCATGTTTTGATGTCTTTTGGAGTCTAATGCTTCAAGTGAGTTAAATCACCCCTCACCAGCACTAAGAGAAAAATGGCATATAGGAAGGACTTATATAGATATATTGATTAACTTAGAGTAGAGGGTTACTAAAGAGTGACAATATCCACCAACTTGTTTGAAAATATCACCATTGACTTGTTTTCAAATGAAATGATAACTAACTACATTGTCCCTAGGAATCCGTACATAAGAATAAATTTAAAGTCATCCATCTGCAATATGTTAAAGTCTACAAGGCCCTTCCTCTAGTATAATTGTACATGAACTATGGATGCAACCGTAGTTGTTTACCTATCCTTAGTATTGACTACCTTAACTGAAACATTAATCCATAGTCATCAAGTCACTTGACATGTCACTTAGTGGCTTGAGGTGTTGTTGACGGTACTGGACTCGTCAACATGTAAGGGGATATCCCTGGTAAGAAGTTACAATCAGACCTCAGACCATTTGGTGTAGGAGTCCCAATAGTGGGTTGTATGGTATTGCTTTGATTGCGATGTCGCACAAAGGCAAGTAAGATAACTCTGTCAGTAGCAAGGGTGTGACCACTGTAGTGAGTCAAGGAAGGTGTATGAAAGGTTTTGACATAGGTTAGTTGAGATGAGGGTGAAGGCGAGTTCCAGTTGAAATGGATCAGTCCCAACTTGGCTAAGAACACACAACACATAGGACATACAAAACTTCTGGTGGAGTAGTCCACTAGGATGCGATAGTCGCAACATACAAGGTAAGATAACACGTACAACACTCACGGATAAGTCTAAATGAGTGCAATAGTTGTTACAACAAGGTTCATGTGAAAGGTCTGTCTGATGTCCGACAGAGCAGTTGACACGGACGAGACAACATTAACAACATATACAACACATTTCCATTAATAGATTAAGCATTTCAAACAAATGAATAAGTTCATATGTAGAACAAAGGTTAAAGTAACATGAATTACAAGTGTTAAAGATTAGTCTTACAATAGATACAATACATTTGTGAAAATGTGTTGGCTCTTATTATATAAAGAAGTGTAAATTCGAATCGTACAATACATCCATGCAAACTCGCTAGCCCCAACAGTGGAACGTTACAGCCACATCTGTTTGCTCCTCCAAAGAGATGAACTAGCTCCATGTAGTGGAGAAGCCAAGGCGCATTACAATACTATCCAAGCTCTTTCCAAGAGATTCTTATGAGAAGCTTGGCTAACCAAAAGCCTATATATTGAGCTATGAGGGACTATTTATAGCAAAGGGTGGGGTGACACTTGACATTCCCCTTTGTGACAGTTCAACTACCCTCATGACTCTTCGCCTACTCTATGACTATTACGTCCAATTATTGACACTTGACTTACACTTGACATGACTCAATATTACAATGCACATGTACTTGTGTGAGACAACATAGCTTGAGTAAGCCTTGCAAGACATCATTGACACTCGATCCGTTGTGATGAGACCAATTCTTTGTCATGCTTGTGATGGTGAAGGTGGTGAGCTGATGCCAAGCTTGGTCGTTCGTGATGGTGTGTATGCACCTCATGGTGACATATTGTAGAAGCGAACTCTTGCCTTTGTTGCAACGCTACATTGGTTCAGCCCCTTCATCCAACTTGTCTGCTAACATGCACATGATCTTCTTAGGTGCGGTTGAATTGGAAAAACACTGATGCATAACGTTCATGCTGAGCTTCAAGTGTGTGCTCGTGGTCATGCACATCAAATTTCCAAAGTACATGTTCAGCTCGAGTTGACTTGCTTCTTGTCTTCGCCTTGGTGAGTGTGTTGAATGGGTTGGATTGCATGCGTGCGCACAATGACATGCATGCTACTGAATCCCTTGCATGTGATCAACAACACTTATCACCATGTCTACTCCCTGTCAGCTGCTGGGATGGATCTTTATCTTGTACGGGCGTAATTTCATCTGTGAGTGAATGTTGCACCCACTATTGTTCCTGTTCCTGCTACAACTTATTCGTCTGTCTGTACAACTTCATGGTATTCCTGAGATGCTGATTCAACAAATGCAACTCCTTCTTTGTTCCATTCTCTGTCTTCGCATGATCTTCATGTCCCGCCATCACCTCATAGCCTGAGTCTCCAAAGTTGCTTTCATTATCAGTGGATCTGCTTGATCTTGCAACTTTGTTCCGCCTCTGTGTTGTCAACAACTTTCCTCTTGCATTCATTTCATCCGCTGCATTCGCTGCGTTCGGTATGCTGACTTCAGTTATTGTTCATGATGTTGCTTGTTTTGATATCTTGATGTTCTTGTCTACGAACAACTTGACATCTTCATGAGTAGGCAAGCTCATAGACATTTGATCCACTGTGTCTCCAAGTGTGCTCTGAACGGTGTCTTCAATTTCGCTCTCTTGGAAACCATTGCACCTGCACCGCTGATAGGAAGATGAACACCTACAATACCTGGAGACATGGCAACACTTACGACAAGCAATATGTCAATCAAAAACCAAAATGAACTTGAGAACTAACTTGCAACATGCCTGTGTGACTGATCATGAAGGTCGCGCAATTTCAGCTGGGAGGTTGGGAGACCAACTGCCAAGACTGCACAAGCCATAGTTTGGGCCACTGGAAGACAAACTGACTGCTGGAACTGTGAAATGCATAGTCCAGTCTAGCCGTTGACTACTAGAATTGCGCAATGCATAATCTTAGCTAACAATGGTTGTAGGCTCAGTGACTACATTGCGCAATTTTTTTGGCCGGCAGTCATTGTCCCTCAGGATTGCACAAAGCAGGCCTAGGAAAGAAGTGCTAGGAAGAAATGTGCATTTTTGTAGAGGAAGGCAGAGCCTTCCCTGTCAGGATTGCACAATGTTGTCTTGGTGAGGCTCTTGGTGGGGTAGAGTTTGGGCCGAGGTTGGATAGACTCGTCGATGGGCAACTGCAAGTGAATGTGAGTGCGAATGCATGCTGATATTGAGTGTAAGCATAAGTGAATGATTATGCATGAAAATGGTGAATGAAAGATTCAGAAAATTGAACAACATTCCTATGGGTGAGGCGAGTCACTGAATTGATGACCGTTCGTGAAAAACAGTTTCATGCATGCGAAAACAATGAGATGTTGATGAAAACTAAAATGGTGCTAGGAAAATCTAATATACATGTAAACAATAGCAAGCATTCAAAGAAATCAAGAAACCAATATTCATACAAGCGAAAACAAAAAAAGGGATAGAAATGCAACACAAGGCATGGGGAGTGGGCTTACCCAAAAACAGTTGAGCTGAATGTGCCGACTGTACCTAGATGCGAGGTGGGATGTTAGAGTTGCAAGGTTGATGTGAGGAATAGCTCTGCAGCATTCGATTGATGAGTTTTGATAACATCAAGGTTGTGACGTGCATGCCACAAATCTAGGGAAAGTGACACTTGGTGGGAGGTTTCTGAAATGATCCTTGCATGTAACATCCAACTGCTAAACATAAATCCTTGAAATAAGTGATGCCTTTGCATACTACCTTGGGAGAAGCAACCCATGCATGCAAGTCTATTTTTCTCTGTCCCAGAGGGAACAGGTCAACTTAGCTACACATGCAACAGGTTGAGATCGACTACTTGAATGAAATGAGCATTTTTGGCTGGGAGTTGGGCTAACTGCCTAGGAGATTTGCGCAATTTATGGGTAGAGCAGGACTGCTAACTAGACTTGCGCAAATTCTGGGTTGAGCAACCCTACTGGTGAAAATTGCACAATTCATGCTGGGAGTGTTGACTAGCAGGATTGTGCAATCCTGGAGCCCAGTAGGCTGCCAGATAGGATTGCGCATTTTTTGGAGGGAAGGTTGTTTTCCATCCAGAAATGTGCAATTTTCTAGGGGACGTTGCTCAACCTAAAGCTAGACCAAGTCCGAGTGAACAACCTGTGAGGGGAATGCATCAAGCTATGATTGACAAGTTACCTTTGTGCAAGAAAAACATTGAAGCTAGTGAAATTGATGAAGCGAGGCAATATGCAGTGAAGGTTGGAAGGGAGGCTCCAAAATGAAGCTAAAGAAAGTATTGTTCAGTTCTCAGCTCCTCTTGGTTTCCATACTAGCTTGATTGTAAGATGTAGCATCTGCCAAGCTCTTGGTCAATTGACACATATTCCAAGCCAAGGCAACACAGTTGTTTCGAATGGGGTTGAAGGGTATATTGATGCACAAGCAGTATAGTCGTTATATTCTTAGTTTCATCTCTGGTGTTTCTCTGATGCCAGTAGGCCTGGACAGTACCTCGGCAGAGTCACATAGGAACACAAGCATGGCTCGGCTACCAGTGAGCCTGGTCAGTACCCCAGTGGAGTTTCTTGCATCACCTCCCTGCACAAGAAGCATTTCTCTTCTTTTGCCTTATTCATTTTTCATCTTTTCACTTTCCTTTTTTCATTTTTTAAATGTGCATATCACTTATTCATTTCATAGGCGAAAAAGGGATCCCAACTTATTGAGACCAGAAGAGGTTGTTCCTGCAAAGAAGTGGTTTATTATACTTCTGACGTGCCTATTAAGGTTTTTCCCCTCACCTTACTCTACTTGACTGAGCTGATAAGCGTTAACCCAAAAATGACAGACTAGAGTAGGTGACACTAGTTAGCGTGCAATCGTTGTGCTTTCACCAAGGTTCACTTTGAACATTATGAATTTTCCATCGACATATCATGTACTAAAAGTAACAAGTTCTTCATACAGAGGCAGGATGATAGGTAACCAAGTAGTGATAGCAGCACAAGGCCTCTTGTACTTGACCAATCTTGCTTCAAGAGTCATACATGGTTTCATACGAAACTATCCTATGAAACTAAACAAGTAAACTAACAAACAGCAAAGCAAAACAAAAGAAGAAGCAAAAGCAAAAGCAAAGCAAGTAAGCAAAAAAGCAAGGAGACAAATAAACAAACAAAGCAAGTAAGCAAACAAGCATGCAAGCAAACAACTCAAAAGCAAACACTACTCCTACTCCTAAGCTAACAGTGCATGGTTCATCTCACGTGAAGTTATACTTCCAATGCAGCCACTGGCGCATTGGTTGACCCATGTTTGTGAAGGCATGGTTTGCGAACAAGATAGTTGTGTGAACCAACAAACAAGAAAGATATAACAGTGAAGACAAATGCACTCCGAGCTTACAAGTGACCACATAACAAAGATGAGTGAAAGTACATGACGTGCATTTTATGGTGCTGCCATGATGTTTGCTACACTGCATGCAGATGTTGAGTGTATGCATTCTCTTGACTGTGACATGCGAGAAAACATGAGAAAGGTATACCACTAGTGATGTGCATGTGTGCTTGTTGTGTAATATTCCTCAAATGCATGAGTGATGGGATCGTGTAGTCTGAGTGGAGGAAGAAAAATCTGGGTGTTTGGTTGATCTTCTATGCAAAGCAGAGAGTGATGGGGAGCCTTGAGTGTTTCAACAATTTCCTGACCAGAAGTGAAACCAACGTCATGATTGGATGAGGAAGTGAATAGATCATGACAACCAAGATCAGAAAATTCGAGATGTTCGTTGGCATCCTCATGATTTGATGAATTCTGTAGACAGGTAGATGAGAAGCAAAGATGTTCACTCCCTATGTTTTCAAGAAAGATAGATGACAGATTGGATGGATGTTCCGAGGAATATGTGTCCTCTCCGCACTATAATGACAGACTGACATCCAACGTGTCCTGTGAATGATCGAAAGAATAAGCATCCGGAAATGGGTTCTCACAAGGGAAATCAACAGTGGCAGAATCACAAGGGATGTCAGGATGAAGCGGATGAGGCACAGCTAGAAGGGAGTCATCCTTCACCACGGGCTCTTCTTTAGATTTCCACACACACTCATCATGAATGATGGCACATGTTGGCTGCATAACACCAACTCCGTCGACAGCTTGATCCTCATTCACAATAGGTGAGGAGTCTAGAATGGGAGAACACAAGATAGTACAATATGGAGGATCAATAGAACGCGAGGACAAAGGTCGATGGAAAGAGTCCACGTGACAACCAACATGCTTGCTACCAAATCAATGCAAATCTCAAGAGCAGGAGGGGTGGGAGAGTGTGACAATTCAACAGAGCTGTGTGCATGGTCTCCCACATCACTCTATGGTGGTGGAGCTATTTGATGAGGCGAAGGCGGACAATCACTTGCGATAGTGATTGTGCCTGCCTGTGATTGCGTAGCTCCATCACCGAAGTGTGCTGAGCTTTGTTTGGATATGTGAAGAAGATACTCAAATCTTCCATCAAGAAATTCCCAATCAATATCATCTTCAAGGAATCAATATGCAAGATTACAAAAGTGTGTGTGAGACTGTTCAACGGATTCATCAGGTGATTTTTGTAATTTCAGAATTTCTATGTTGAGTGCTTTATGGTCATAGTGATTGAAAGCACAGTCCATCTCTGCGACCATATGAGCAAGAGAATGAATATATTTTTCGAGCAGCATGGCACACCAGTGCATTGGGTGCGCTCAAAGCATGGAGATGAACAACGCGCAACTCATGTATTCCTCAAAGAATCCATGTATTTTGCATGAGCCTACAATCTCGACTGTGTGCCTTACCAAGGCTACGTAGCCTCCACCATCAAATGTTTTATGAGGCAAGTTATCCGAGAGCCTTATTGGAATGATGAAATCATTTCCATAAGACATGAATTCTGGAAGAGCAAATCGATAGTTAGTCATGATAGATGTGAAGAGATTCAAAAAAGATGTGAGGACTCACCTTGTCATCTGGCCCTCCTTCTAGCGCCAAAATGTTGACGATGTTGGACCTGCCAACATGTACTCCCTGGTAAGAAGTCCCAATAAGACCTTAGACCATTTGGTGTAGGAGTCCCAGTAGTGGGTCGTATGGTAATGCCTTGACCACAATGTCGCACATAGGCAAGTAATATAACTCTATCAGTAGCAAGGGTGTGACCTCTGCAGCGAGTCAAGGAAGGTGTATGAGAGGTT
Organism: Pinus taeda; assembly: GCA_000404065.3. NCBI lineage: Eukaryota > Viridiplantae > Streptophyta > Pinopsida > Pinales > Pinaceae > Pinus > Pinus taeda. Next base: position 8,825 of record APFE031286554.1, read on the forward strand.
CTGACACAACTAGCTTGAGATGAGGGTGAAGGTGAGTTCTAGGTTGAAAGGGATTAGTCCCAACTCAGCTAGGAACACACAACACATAGGACATACACAACTTCTAGCAGACCAGTCCACTCGGATGCATTAGTCACAATATACAAGGTAAGATAACATGTACAACGCTCATGGATCACTCTGAACGAGTGCAAAGGTTGTTACAACAAGGTTCATGTGAAAGGTCTGTCTGATGTCCGACAGAGAATTTGACACATATGGGACATTATTAACAACATATACAACACATTTCCATTAATAGATTAAGCATTACAACAAATGAATCAGTTCAGATGTAGAACAGAGGTTAAAGCAACATGCTTTACAAGTGTTAAAGATCAGTCTTACAACAGATACAATACATGTGTGAAAACATGTTGGCTCTTATTATATAACGAAGTGTAAGTTCCAATCATACAATACATCCATGTAAATCCGCTGTCTCCAACGTTGGAACATTACAGCCACATCTGACTGCTCCACGAAAGAGATGAACTAGCTTCGTGCAGTGGAGAAGCCAAGGTGCATTACAACACTGTCCAAGCTCTTTCCAGGATAGTCTTATTAGAAGCTTGGTTGACCAAAAGCTTATACAATGAGTTATGAGGGACTATTTATAGCGAAGGGTGGGGTGACCCTTGACATTCCCATTTGTGACAGTTCAACTACCCTTGTGACTCTTCACCTACTCTATGAATGTTACATCCAACTATTGACACTTGACTTACACTTGACATGACTCAACATTAAAATTCACATGTACTCATGTGAGACAACATGGCTTGAGCAAGCCTTGCAAGATATTACTGACACTCGGTCCGTTGTGATGATACTAACTCTTTGACATGCTTGTGATGGTGAAGGTGGTGAGTTGATGCTAGGCTTGGTTGTTTGTGATGGTGTGTATGCACCTCATGGTGACATCTTGCTGAAGAGAACTCTTGCCTGCGTTGCATTGGTTCGACCCCTTCATCCAACTCATTTGCTAATATGCGTATGGTCTTCTTGGGTGTGTCTGAACTGATAACACACTGATGCATAGTGTCTGTGCTGATCTTCAAGAGTGTGCTAGTGGTCATGCATATCAACTTGCTAAAGTACCTGTTCAGCTCCATTTGGACTTGCTTCTTGTCTTCGCCTTGGTGATTGTGTTGAATGGGTTGGATTGCATGCATGCACACAATGACATGCATGCTGCTCAATCCCTTGCATGTGATAAAAAACACTGCTCACCATGTCTGCTCCATGTCAGCTATTGGGATGGATCTTTAACTTTTACAGATGAAGTTTTATCCGTGAGTGAACGTTGCGCCCACTGATGTTCCTGTTCCTGCTACAACTCATTCGTCTGTTTGTGCAACTTCATGTTCTTCCTGAGTTACCGCTTCAGCATGTGCAACTTCTTCTCTATTCCATTCTCTGTCCTCACACGATCTTCATGTCACGCTGTCACCTCATAGCTCGAGTCTCCAAAGTTGTTTTCATTATTAGTGGATCTGCTTGATCTTGCAACTTTGTTTCGCCTCTATGTTGTCAACAACCTTCCTCTTGCATTCATTGCATCCGCTGCATTCACTGCGTTCATTATGGTATGTTCAGCTGTTGTTCATGATGTTGCTTGTTGTGATATATTGATGTTCTTATCTATGAACAACTTGACATCTTCTTGAGTAGGCAAGCTCATAGACATTTCATTGACTGCATCTCCAGGTGTGCTATGAACGGTGTCTTTGACTTTGCTCTCTTGGAAACCATTGTACATGCACTACTGAGAGGTAGATGAACACCCAGAATACCTGGAGACATGGTAAAACTCATGGCAAGAAATTTGTTAGTCGAAAACCAAAATGAACTTGATAACTAACTTGCAACATACTTGTGTGACTAATCATGAAGGTTGCGCAATTTCGGCCGGGAGGTCGGGAGACCAACTGCCAAGATTGCACAAGTTACAGTTTGGGCTGCTGGGAGACTGACTGACTGCTGGAACTGCACAATGCACAGTCCAGTCTGGCTATTGAGTGGTGGAATTGCGCAATGCGCAATCTCAGCTCGCAATGGCTATAGGCTCAGTGACTGCATTGCACAATTTTCTTGGCCATCAGTCACTGTCCCTCAGGATTGCGCAAAGTAGGCTTGGGGAATAGCTGTTGGGCAGAAATGCACATTTATGGAGAGGAAGGTAGAGCCTTCCCTCTCAGGATTGTGCAATGTTGTCTTGGTGAGGCTCTTGGTGGGGCAGAGTCTAGGTCGAGGTTGGATAGACTCACCGATGAGAAACTGCAAATGAATGTGAATGCGAATGCATGTTGATACTGAGTGTAAGCATAAGTGAATGATTATGTATGCAAATGGTGAATGACAGATTTAGAAAATTGAACAACATGCATGTGGGTGAGGCGAGTCGCCGAATCAGCGACCATTTGCGAAAAACAGTTTCATGCATGCGACAACAATGAGATGTTGATGAAAACTAAAACGGTGCTAGGACAAGCTAATATATATGTAAAAAACAATAAGCATTGAAAGAAATCAAGAAAACAATACTCCTACAAGCGAAAACACAAAAAGTGACAGAAATGCAACACAAGGCATGGGGAGCGGGCTTACCCCAAAACATCTGAGTTGAATGTGCCGACTGCACCTAGATGTGAGGTGGGATGTCATAGCTGCAAGGTTGATGTGAGAAATGAGCTTTGTAGTGTTTGGTTGATGAGTTTTGATAAAATTGAGGTTGTGACATGCATGCCACAAATCTGGGGAAAGCGACACTTGATGGGAGGTTTCTGAAATGATCCGTGCATGTAACCTCCAACTGCTAAACATAGATCCCTGAAACAAGGGATGCCTTTGCATGCTACATTGGGAGAAGAAGCCCATGCATGTAAGTCCATTTTGCTCTATCCCGGAGGGAACCGGTCAACTTAGCTGCACATGCAAGAGGTTGTTTGACTTCTTGAAGGAAATGCACATTTATGGCCGGGAGTTGGGCTGAATGCGTAGAGATTTGCACAATTTCTGGGTAGAGCAGATGACTGCTACGAAGATTTGCGCAAATTCTGGGTTGAGCAGCCCTGCTGTGGAAAATTACGCAATTTCTGTTGGGACTGTTGACTGGAAGGATTGCACAATCCTAGAGCCCAACAGGCTGCCAGATAGGATTACGCAATTTCTGGAGGGAATGATGGTTGCCGTCGAGAAATTCACAATTTTCTAGGGGATTTTATCATCCTGTAGCTAGACCAAGTCTGCGTGAACAACCTGTGAGGGGAATGCATCAAGCTGTGATCGACAGGATGCCTTTGTGCAAGCAAAACACTGAAGTTGGTGAACTTGATGAAGCGAGGCAAGCTGCTGTGAAGGTTGGAAAGGAGGCTCCAAAATGAAGCTAAGGAAACATTTTGGAGGGTGATTGTAGCCGCTACAATAGGTGCTCACTACCCAAGTTAAAGAATACCAAGTCCCTAACTAAAAACTCTATGTTACTAACTATGTTATGTAACTAATAGTATGATCATAACATATTTTCCACCTTAGAATCTTGCATTTATGTTACTGATGTTAGATCAACTATGTTATGTTACTAATGTTAAATCATACCGATAGTTGATAACTGATTGGGTCTCATAGTATATAAATATATACAATCAAAGTAGGAGTACATGTATCATGAATGAATGAAATGAAAAATACAATATAACCATCACCATCATAGTATCTCATATATATGTACATCATAAGAGTGTCATCTGTGGGCACAATAACACAATGCCAGGGTGATAATCATTTCTTGTATTTCTCTCTTCACAGTCCATTGAGGTACCTCTATATAGCTCTTGAAGTCTATAAAACTCTACTTTCCATTATGATTCCTAGTATGACATATGTATATAGGGTGACCTTGAAGTTAAGCAGTTCTGTAAATGTCTAAGTCATTCTTTGGGTGAGGCAGAATGAAATGGAAGAGGGCTAAGAAAGGTGAATTAATAAAGGTACTTGCAAGTTGCTCTAGTCACTAAGGAGTATACAAAATCTTCCAGTTGGAAGCCAAAGGAGGAGCACAGGTATGAGTCATCTACACTGGGCCTATTTATTTCCATTCCCTTTATCATATTATTTACTTTTTAGAATCTTTTCTTTTCTACATATCTTGCATTTAGTTAGATCATACTTTATGTTATGTTTAGTTAGATGAATCCAATAACATTTCCTATTTATTGGAAAGCAACTAAATTCATATTGATAAGATAATATTTCATCTATGAGTAAGCCACTATGTGGTCATTGTTACGCCAATGTGGTGGTGTGTCGAGGAGAGGCACACCCTTAGAAATGGAATTCCTCCTCTCCTTTGGCTCCATACATGGGAGTTTTCAATGTTAATTAATTTCTAAAATTCTAGATAGAGGGGGTTATTGAGTACATTCTTCATTACAAAACCCATGGTCTCATATACATATGTAATGGGTTGTAGCCTTTCATTTTAGTTCTTCATGATTGGATTATGAAAACATGGTCCATAAATTTTAACCTTCTTCTAAGTTTTAAAGGTTTTTTTCATTATGAATTTTTAGGGCCCCATATCATATGTCCTTATAAGAGGGGCCATGGTTTATGGGCAAAGTGGATGTTTTCATCACACCTAGGTTCTCATAACTGAATCCAACAACCATGGCTATAACTATCGTTGTTGCGTGGGCACATTTAACAACCTGTTCCATTCATTTGTGGTGTCCACATGTGCTTGGGCATTCAGTTTCTTGTCCCAAATAAAGGAAGGAACTTTAATTCCATACTTCTCACCACTTACAACTAATTGATGTTAACTGATAGAAGACTGCTTAGTTCCCACTCTAATTTCCGGAAGCATACACCCTCAAACTCCTCCATAGCGTCGATAATTAGATCTATTCTTTGCCTATTGACGAAAATCCAACTTGCAATTAATTAGTAACAGAGAAAACTTAGTAAAAGAATAAAGCATTGGATATTAAGAAGAGTAAGAGTAGTGGTGGTGAAGCATTTTGATATTTGCAATGGTGTGGAATCAAAATCCAACAAATATCCCATAGGTAATCTATTTTTTTCTTAATTAACGTTTTCAATGTTGGTTGACTCACCTACATCTACTCTCACATCTCATTTGTTTACCCGATCCAGGTATTTATTTGAAGAAACATCAGAAATGATATATTACAGAAAAGTTTCTTAGTATTCGATTGTGTTTTATTTCTTTTGTTGTTTTTGTATGTATTCCTCAATCATGGACAATTCCCATCTTTTGACAACAAAAGGGGAAATGTAGTAAATACAAGGTTGGAATGGTACGTTAAGTGATGTGACTAGCAAGAGAGGAATGGAGTCATTCATCAATCATATGGGCGAGGGTGCATTGTATAATAAAATGTATGCATATTATCTCTCTTGATTCGATCTCTACAATATCGAAAATATTGCATCAGATGGTTGGTGCTGGTTGGAAGGTTGGAAGAAATCAATTATTCTGAACTTCATTCTCCATGTGTTGTTCCCTCATTGTAAAAGACAACTAACCCAGTTAGAACCATAAGAGAGAAGGAAGACATTGAAGTCTCCACCATGTTCTTGAATGAAACCACAAGACAATGGGGGGAATAGTGAGGAAATAGGTACTTAGTGATATTATCCCATATTGTAATGCTCCTTTAACAGAGATTGAAGAATATTTGAAGAGAAAAAGTGCTGCAATGTGAGTTTTCGGCATTGTTGTACGCGCTAGTAAATTAGATGTTTGGTAAGGTAGGTCTATTGCATAAAAAGGAAACCAAGTGCATGAGAAACAAGTGTTTATCAAATCCGAGTTGGTGGCGGCCAAGTGGATGAAAAATAAGTCTTTATCAAATCTGAATCGGTGGCAACCAAGTGCATATAAAAAAAGGGTTTGTCAAATCCTAGGTCATGGCAGCCATTTCTGAGGCGTTGGTAACCATTTCCAATTCCAAGGCGGTGGAGCACACAAGTTGGAAAATTTTAATTGGTCAATTATTTTAACCTTCTAGTTGGATAGATGGGTAAAAGTGGCCAACTCAAACAATGTGAGCTAGATGGAGCAACACTCTTACAGGTGTATGTGGCTGACACATTTGCAATTTTTAGAGAAGCTGGATGGGGGCCGATTTTTTAATTCTTCACCGGGTATGATCTTAAGATCACCAGTGATTTCATTAATTCATTTGATAACAATAGCGTTAGGGTTCAGGGGCTGCTATTTCAAGTAATAGAAGAAATCAAATGAAAACACCAGCTAAGGGGCAAAGATGGTTTAACATACAAATGATGCAATGAGTAAATTTAAATTATTTCTTGAAGGAGGACAACCATGATCCTCGCTAGATTGTTAGGGTGCACATAGATATTTTAAATCCATAATGGGTTGAGCATATGTGGAAGATTCAACTTTATCTAACATGTGATGGTTGTTTTTCCAAAATTTTCTTATAGCATATGTGATTTCTTGTACATTTGGCTAGTTTTAACAGGATGAACCTGCCCTTTTACCTTCATCAAAGATTGGTTAAGATGGTGGCATCTGCAAGAAAAAGGAGGGTTTTGTACCCACGTGATGTATACCACCATGGTTTGATTAAGATGCTATACACTCATGAAATGAACAAGAAAGAACAACAACCGATGAGGACATTGGGGCACCCATTTTCTAGGAGAAATAATAAGAAGAAAATTGTTATGATACAGGCTGAGAGAAGTCAACAAGTTGCTGGACAAACAATAGAAAAATATAAAAGGAGAAAAAAACCCTAGGGTTTCTAGGGTTTATAGAATAACAACTAGAGGATGCTAGTTAGTAGTCCAGGAGACTAAGGAAGATGAGACCATGGAGGAAGGCCAAAATAAGGGTAAAGACCCTATAGAACTTGACCCTAGAACCGATTATGTAAGGAGGCCAAGAACCAAACCCATGAAAAAACTAAGGTTGGGGTTTAAAGATAAACTGAATCCCAAGCTTAAGGAAACTATTGTCATTGAAGATGAGCCTACTATAGATAAGGAGGGGTTGTTAGCATAATCAATGTCACAAGCTCCAGCAGCTGAGAAGACCACATGGAAGAAAATCAAAAGAGATCCAAAAACTGAGAATACCCCACAGAGGAAAAGCAAAAGAGCTCCAGTAGTTAAGAAGACCCGAAGGAAGAAAATCAAAAGAGAAAGAGCCACGAGGGAAATTGAAAAACAAGAAAAGATAAGAATCCTTGCAGAGGCGACAGAGGCCATTGCAAGTTAGGGTTTTTTGTTAATAGGGAGGAACTTTGTTTAGTAAATTTTATCATGAAAAGATTGTAATATTATATGGTTTCTTTCTCGGATATCATGGATCTTAAAATTTTGTACATTTTAATATATAAAGTATGAAAAAAGAAGGACAAAGGCTTCATAACTATTTGGGATTATTTTTTTGTGTATTGTGGGATTTTCAAGATCAATATAGTTTCCTCTCTGCTCTGAGTGATTTTCCATCTAGAGGTTACAAAAATCATTGTGTGGTGCGCTATTTTTTTTAGATCAATATGTTATTCTTCTATTACATCATGATTTTTACAATCTGAACAAAGAAGCCAATACTTGTCTTGCCTTTGGTAGAGTTTTGAAGGATTTGTAGCTCTTATTGGAATATACCTGTAATGACCTAGTGTTCATGTTTGATTGTAATGAACTTGGGGAAGGATTTAGCAAGTGAATTTGAACTTAGATTTGGATCATGTAATGTTTCAGTTAAGGTAGTCAATATTAAGGATAAGGAAACAACTAGGGTTGCATCCATAGTTCACATACAATTATACTAGTGGAAGGGCCTTGTAGACTTTAAAATATTGCAGATGGATGACTTTAAATTTATTCTTATGTAGTAATTCCTAGGGAGAATGTAGTTAGTTATCATGTCATTTGAAAACAAGTCAATGGTGATATTTGCAAACAAGTTGGTGGATACTATATATACTGTAAATGATCACTCTTTATTATCCCTCTACTCTAATTTAATCAATATATTTATTTTAAGTCCTTCATATATGTCATATTTCTCTTAGTGTTGGTGAGGGGTGATGCAACTCACTTGAAGCATTAGACTCCAAAAGAAATCAAGAAATGGTTACCTAGAAGCACTTTATTGACCCCTTAACTTGAATAATAATTTTTTTTCAAGGTAATACAACTATAACTTCGCACCGACACTTCAATATCACCGTTTTCTAGCATTGTTGTAGGCGGTGAAAAATGATTTTCCGGTGCCTACAGGATCATTGGTAAAATAATTTTCCAGTGCCTACATAAATCATTTCCTAGAGTTGTTGGATGAAATCTAGTTTAGCTATAACATGTTGAAGAGTTATACAGTAGGTTATAATTGAAAAATGATATATGGAAGGACAAACTGGAGATGACTCACAAATAATGGAAGCACTTCTTACAGATTTAGATAGAATACCTTTTGGGACACAAGAAATATAATTCCAATACGTATGAATAATTTCTAGAGCATAATTAATGAGTACTAGAAGAGCACCCTTAGATAGAAATCTAAACATCCATAACGAGATGTGAGCTTCATCTTTTTTATAAATCTAGATCCAATCAAATAATTTATAATAGTTATGTTTAAGGTGAAACCTCAAATATTTAAAACCTAAATCCAAATCCTTTCTAGGGAAAGGAAAGAGAATGCATAACTCATTCATCAACCCCTTGGGAATAAAATTGGATATTAAAGAATAACTTTAATCACTAACTACTAGACCCATGGCCTACTCATACATAGACAAAATGTTCTTAAAGGCTCAAGATAATTTTCATCAACAAATAAAAAATGATATAGGATCTTTGATTGGTACATTTTTATACCACATAGTATCCTTTTTCATTTGCATTCGTAATTATATTTCCGAGACCATCCACAAGAGAAGGAAAGAGAAAAGGTGATAAGGTGCACCCCTATCTCAAGCGATGGGATGCTTGGAAAAAATTGGAGGGGCATCTATTGATCAAAATTGTGTAAGCGACTGATTGCATGCACCCCATTATCCAATTAACTAAATTAAGGATCATGCCTATTACTAAGAGAGGAAAACATAAGAAGGAACAACTAATCTAATCATACGCTTCTAGTAAATTGATTTTTAGAATTGCAGCCTCTAATTGGAGGATTTTAATTGAGTGAATCACCTCCTGGGCCAAGACCACTGCATCGTGAATTTGATGACATTGCATGAACCCAAATTGTTCTTAAAATAGTATATAACTTAAAATTGGTTTGAGCCTCAATGTAATAATCTTTGATACAAGCTTGTAAATGACACTATGACACATATTGGTCTCTAGTCATTGAAAAATAATGAATCCTTCTTCTTTGGAACAATACCTATAAATGTGGAATTAAAATCACCAAACATTTTATCAAATCTTTGGGACTTCATAACCATTTTCAATAGATCCTTGTCAAGAATATCATACAAATCCAAAATGACCTCTACTGATAGGCCATTACAACCAGAGGCTCTACCCTTTTTCATAGAGGATAGGGCATTTATAATCTCCTCCTCCAAAAATTCAACTTAGAAATACTTATTCATCTCATTTGTTATAAACATAGGAAATAGGAAAGTACTTGGAGAATCTCTTGAATGGGACAACCTTAAGGTTCATTGAAAAGAGATATGAAGAGTTTCACATCAACTTTGCCTTTTTCTTTGAAGGATTTGACCACCAATTCTTCTTGATTTCTTATCACCTAGATAATATTAAGGTTTTTATGGTAATTTTTGAGCATATGAAGAAATTTTGTGTTATTGTCACCCTCTTGGATCAAAATGAACCAACTTTTTAGATTCCAGGAAATTTCCTCTTTGTCAAGAAAATCATGGTGGGCCACTTCCAAAGATCTCATAGTGTAAATATCTTCACTAGAAATGAAACTAGATTGATTTTCCTCATAAAATTTATTTAAGTTTGTCTTTAGAGATGCTTAAGATTTTTCTTTGAAAACAGAGAGCCATTCTTTCATTTTCTTTTCATCATTCACATTTTCTTTAAAAATTGCTACATATATGAAGCATAATCTTGTTGACTAAGAGGTACCTAGTTGTCATTGATCAATTTTATAAAGTCTTCTTCCAATTTATTTAAGTTTGTCTTTAGAGATGCTGAAGATTTTTCTTTGAAAACAGAGAGCCATTCTTTCATTTTCTTTTCATCATTCACATTTTCTTTACAGATTGCTACATATATGAAGCATAATCTTGTTAAATAAGAGGTACCTAGTTGTCATTGATCAATTGTATAAAGTCTTCTTTCAGGAGCCAAGCATGTTAAATTCAATGGGGGACCCAAGGATCTTATCTTCTAACTACATTTGTAAAAGTATGTCCAGGTGGTTAAAGATCCATCCCAAAGATAGCAAAGACGTCATAAGGAGGGAGTTCCTTATCAAAGAATCTAAAATTAAGAATTGGTCAATCATCTTCGATATGGCTTCTTAATTCCTCTTGAAATTCCTCTAAGTGGTCTTCAACTTGTTGGCTCCACATTTTATCAAATTTTTCTATCAAATATATGGATAAATGATTCCCCTAGAGGGTCTTGTATAGGATGAATCCACCACACCTCTCACAATGAAAACATGAGATTCAAATTTATAATTACAAGATTGGAAATATTGTCAAAAACCCTAGAATATGCCAATCGTTTTATTGACGATGCTGGACTCGCAAACATGTTAGGGGATCTCCTTGGTAAGAAGTCCCAACTAGACCTGAGACTATTTGGAGTAGGAGTCGCAACAGTGGTAGTACGACATCGCCTTGACTGCATTTGCACATAGAGGTAAGTAATCTGTCCTTGTTGGAAGCAAGGGTGTGATCTTGCAACAAGTCAGGGAAGATGCATGGAAAGGGTATAACACATAGAAGGGGTGAGGAGTGTGCCCCTTAGAAGCTTGTAATAGAATGCATCTTGAAAGGGAACACACGAGCTGAAATATATCACAAGATGGAAAGAAGAATAGTAGACAATCCAAAGTAATGAGTTAAACTAACAACACGCTTTGATAAGATTCATACAAACATATATGGAATAGTCCATACATACATGCATAAGTTACAACTACATACATTGTTAGAGTACTAGAATAGTCGAACTACAATAACACTACATGCATGAAACATGTTGGCTCTGTTATATTAAAAGAGTGAAATATCCAACCATACATACTGTGTTGGGTGTGGAGCATGATTATCATCCTAATTTGGAGGTCTTTGTTTCAGCCGGATGTAGACCCTAGGAAGATTGTACACCCCTCCATGCGGGGGTGTGCGGGGCCGTTCATTAGGCAGATGATCCGACGACAGAATTTATGTTTAGTTTAAGGTTTTTTTCCCTAGAAGGCAACCCCTCTCTTTGTATGAGGGTATTGTATTGAGGTTATGGAATAGATGTGTATTCTCAGAGCGAGAAATAGATAGGTGAGACTGTGAGAGAAAAAAGAGGATATTACAACAGATCTGTTGTAGGTTGTGAATCTTCATTTTACTGGATAATAGAAAGGAAGGACTAGCTGTTCGAGGTGTACATAGCCCAAACTATACAAATTTTGAATAATATGACACTTATTCATAGAGATTATCCTGATCATACACTATTTGCGGAATCATGCATAATACATAACCTCCTCTATGTTGATCATCAATTTAGCAGTATTCAGAAACATACACATGCGCACATTGAAGCATCAATCACACATATCAACACAGTATGTACCCGGGGAAATCATAAAGCTAAAAACCCCCAACTATCTATATATTATATTGATTGAGATCATGTAACAGTACACAATACAATACTAGCTCCACCTGTTACACACAATACAACACAGATCTGAATCAATCACTGGCTCAAATCACCTCTGCTGCTTTCCTGCCTCCACTGCACAATACCTGTTGAGAGTACAACGAGAATGAATCTCCAAACTTGTATTTTCCTTGTGTGAAACTACACAATTCTCATTGGCAACTCAATCCCACTGATTGTGCAAATCACATGCACAACTATAGTCACAAATGACAGCTGTCTTGCCCTTTCACTCACCTCTAACACTTGTCTCCATTGAGCTGTCCATGCACTAAGTTAACTGATGTATTCTTCAGTTGCTTTATGAGTTAATAATTAGTGAATTAATTAATAACTAATTCACATCACTCAACATTAGTCTATTCGCAAGTTAGACTAACTACAACTAGTTCAACAGAGTCAAACTGAAAACAACTCCATCAACTCCTGATCCAACTCCACAGAACTCAATCACTGAAGTCCTAACTGAAGTCCTCCATGTAATAGCTCAAGTTAACCCACAAGAAAAGCTTATTTCCTTATGGCAGTTGCATGTGCCACATCTGTAGCTCGAACTGAAGTGCTCCAAGAGAATAAGATAATGTTTATAGTCCAAATATTATTAAGAGCTAATAATATTCGACTATTCTATTTTTAGCCTGGCATTCTAAAAATAGACTCCGCCCATATGTCTAAAAATAGAGGTCCATCTATTTTTACCGACTTGACCAATCATCCACAAATAGCATCATGAAACTCATAGACCATGATCCATATGTCTAAAAATAGACTTTGCGCCAAAAATAGCCTGCAGGCCCACTTAGTGAAGGTGACTTCTTTCCACTAAGCTCCATCATCTTGTTGCATTCTCAACACTCCCTCTCAACAAGATATGGATTATCAGCAACCCCTATCCTGTCTCGGTGGTACTCGCATTTGCTCCTAGTGAGTGTCTTCGTCAAGATATAAGCATCCTGATCCTCCATGGGAATATATGAAAGTAACATGATTCTCTGCTGCACACAATCTCTGATATGATGGTACCTGATGTCGATGTGTTTGGATCTATCATGAAATATAGGATTAGCTGAGAGTTTAATGCAACTCTGGTTATCACAGTAAATCATAGTATGATCCAATTGAGACCCGAACAACTCGATCAAAATCTTCCTCATCCATATAGCCTCGCATGCAGCCAAACTTGCTACAATATACTCGGCCTCCGTGGAACTGAGTGCCACGGATCTCTGCTTCCTGTTGTACCAAGAAACTGCTGTCGACCCAATACTGAAGATCCCTCCAGATGTGCTCTTTCTGTCTGTTGGGCTCCCTGCCCAATCTGCATCCGTGAAGCCACATAGCTTCACCTCATCCTCCTGTCTGTACCACAATCCATATCTTGATGTGCCTCTGAGATCGCAATACATGCTTACCCGCCTTCCAGAAGAGCTTGGTAGGCTTAACCATAGCTTGTGAAAGCTGGTTAACTGCATAGCATATATCAGGTCATGTATTGACCAAATACATCAGCGACACCACCAACTGTCGATAAACAGTGGCATC
>APFE031286554.1:37963-64243 GCA_000404065.3 Pinus taeda
TGTATCTACCATCATCGCCCATCTCGATGTGCACTCCAAGATCTTTCTCATCCAGATCAGAAAACAAATCTTGATCTCCTCTCATGTGAAAAGACGCACCACTGTCCAAGAACCATACCGATCCCATCAAACTTGATACCAAGCATGCGATCAGTGAAAAATCTAGCTCAAACTGCGAGGCTAAGTCCTCTCCCGCTGTAGATCCAACAACTTGCTTATTTTTCTTCTTCTGCGGACAATTTGTGGCATAGTGTCCGTGCTGGTGACAGTGAAAGCACTTCACCTTGGACATGTCCTGCTTCTTGCCTTTCGCACCAGAATGAGAAGCTTTCTTGTTGTTCCCCTTCTTTGCTTTGGCAGCCAAAGTGCAATTTTCTTCATCAAATGCCTTTGATGAAGATCCGTCCCTGGTATTCCGGCTGATCTCCTCTTGCACAAGATCCGACCAAAGTCTCTCCCATCCTGGCAATTTCTCCCGACCATTGACAGAGTCTTGATAGGAATTCCAACTCTTCGGAAGACCAAGGAGAGCCAAGCTCACTAAGTCCTCATCATCGACAGTGACCCCCACACTTCCCAGCTCATCCCGACATTGGGTGAACTTCGTGAGATACTTGGGCATACTGTCGCCTTTCTCACACTTTATGTTTTTGAGTTTATCCTTGAGCGCCAACTTCCTTTGGTCGCTCTTGCTTTGGTATAGATCTTTCAACGCTTTCCACATCAAGTATGGAGAAGCCTTTCCATGGAGGCTGGACACAATGTGATCCCTCACGCCCTCCAACAGAATCCTTCGACACTTTGCTGTCTTCTTTTGCCAATACCCGACTTGAGCAGCATTAGTAGGTTTTTGGACGTCCGTATCTATGAACTCCTTCAACCCATTATCATCTAACACTGCCTCCATCCTGTCCTTCCATGCAATATAGTTTGAGCTTACCTCAAGGGCATACTCCAATCGCAATCCGTTGAAAGACATTTCAACTTTGACACCAAGAAAACACTGCTGCAAATTCGAATTCCACCAGCTCAAAAACTCAACCGCTTCTGATCTAAAATTCATGAGAACAAAGTATTTCTTGTACAGAGATCGACTATATGGGCATTCACCGGATATCTCACCTTCCAAAAGAAGGATGAATCCAGAGGCTACCTGGCCCGATTACAGACTTTGGCAGAAGAAATAAAATGTAAACACTTTCTGAATAATTGATCCGGTGATCAACTTCGCTTTGATATCCTGTAGAAATCTCTTGTACAAATCAACCAGCTCCGATACCATGTAGAAATTTTGAATAATATTACACTTATTCACAGAGATTATCCTGATAATACACTATTTGTGGAATCATGCATAATACATAACCTCCTCTACGTTGATCATCAATTTAGCAGTATTCAGAAACATACACATGCGCACATTGAAGCATCAATCACACATATCAACACAGTGTGTACCCGAGGAAAGCATAAAGGTGAAAACCCCCAACTATCTGTATATTATATTGATTGAGATCATGTAATAGTACACAGTACAATACTAGCTCCTCCTGTTACACACAATACAGCACAGATCTGAAACAATCACTGGCTCAAATCACCTTTGCTACTTGCTTGCCTCCACTGCGCAATACCTACTGAGAATACAATGAGAATGAATATACAAACTCATATTTTCCTTGTGTGACACTACGCAATTCTCATTGGCAACTCAATCCCACTAATTGTGCAAATCACATGCACAACTATAGTCACAACAGACAGCTATCTTGCCCTTCCACTCACCTCTAACACTTGTCTCCACTGAACTGTCCATGCACTGAGTTAACTGATGTATTCTTCAGTTGCGTTATGAGTTAATAATTAGTGAATTAATTAATAACTAATTCACATCACTCAACATTAGTCTATTTGCAAGTTAGACTAACTACAACTAGTTCAACTGAGTCAAACTGAACACAACTCCATCAACTCCTGATCTAACTCCACAGAACTCTATCACTGAAGTCTTAACTAATGTCCTCCATGCAATAGCTCAAGTTAACCCACAAGAAAAGCATATTTCCTTTTAGCGGTTGCGTGTGCCACATCTGTAGCTCGAACTGAAGTGCTCCAAGAGAATAAGATAATGTTTATTGTCCAAATATTATTAAGAGCTAATAATATTCGACTGTTCTATTTTTAGCCTGACAATCTAAAAATAGACTCCACCCATATGTCTAAAAATAGAGGTCCATCTATTTTTACCGACTTGACCAATCATCCACAAATAGCATCCTAAAACTCATAGACCATGATCCATACGTCTAAAAATAGACATAGTCTAAAAATAGACTTTGCGCCAAAAATAGCCTGCGGGCCCACTTAGTGAAGGTGACTTCTTTCCACTAAGCTCCATCATCTTGTTGCATTCTCAACACTCCCTCTCAACAAGATATGGATTATCAGCAACCCCTATCCTGTCTCGGTGGTACTTGAATTTTCTCCTGGTGAGTGCCTTCGTTAAGATATCAACATCCTGATCCTCCGTAGGAATATATGAAAGTAACATGATTCTCCGCTGCACACAATCTCTAATATGATGGTACTTGATGTCGATGTGTTTGGATCTATCATGAAATACAGGATTAGCCATGAGTTTAATGCAACTCTGGTTATCACAGTAAATCACAGTAGGATCCAAATGAGACCCAAACAACCCGATCAGAATCTTCCTCATCCATATAGCCTCGCATGCAGCCAAACTTGCTGCCATATACTCGGCCCCGTGGAACTGAGTGCCACGGATCTCTGCTTCCTATTGTACCAAGAAACTGTTGTCGACCCGATACTGAAGATCCCTCCAGATGTGCTCTTTCTGTCCGTTGGGCTCCTTGCCCAATCTGCATCTGTGAAGCCACATAGCTTCACCTCATCCTCTTGTCTATACCATAATCCATATCCCAATTTGCCTCTAAGATAATGCAATACATGCTTGCCTGCCTTCCAGAAGAGCTTGGTTGGCTTAATCATAGCTTGTGAAAGTTAGTTAACAGCATAGCATATATCGGGTCGTGTATTGACCAGATACATAAGCGACCCCACCAACTGTCAATAAACAGTGGCATCCACTACCTCCGCTAAAGTAGCATCCTCCTTCCTCCAACCTCCAAGAAGAGGAGTATCAATAAGCTTACAACCATGCATGTTGAACTTCTCCAGTATCTCTTGGGCATACTTACCCTGAGAAACAAATAGTCCATCACTGCGCTGCCAAATTTCCAATCCTAGGAAATAATGAAGGAGGCCCAAGTCCTTCATCTCAAACTCTTGAGCAAGATCCTCCTTGCATGGAAGTATCAACAGCTCATCTCCCATTAGAATCAAATCATCCACATACAATACAACGATAAAAAAACTTACCCTCCACCACAATCTGGTATAGGTTAGGATCCACCTCACTCTTGGATAATCCAAGTCCGGTGAAATAACTGTCTATCCGTGTGTACCAAGCACGAGGTGCTTGTTTCAACCCATACAGCGCTCTCTCTTGAGCCTACACAATGAGACTCGCTGCTTCGAAGATCTCGAAACCTTTGGGCTGCTCTATGTTACAATTCCTCCTCAATGACTCCGTTGAGGAACGCAGTCTTCACATCCATCTGATGAATGTGCCACCCCATCTGCGCTGAGAGAGCAAGAATCGTCCGTATGGAAGAATACCTTGCGACAGGTGGAAAGGTCTCCTCATAATCGATCCCCTCTATCTGTGAGAAGCCTCGGGCAACAAATCTTGCCTTGTACTTCTCCACAGTCCCGTCAGCTGCTTGCTTCACTTTGTAGATCGAGCTCGAACCCACCACTGATTTCCCTTCCGGTCTTTGGAAAATCTCTCATGCACTATTTCTGACAATCGAATCATACTCTTCGACCATGGCGTCTACCCATGCGGGTTCATCCACGACTTCCTCGAAAGAGGATGGCTCCGTCATGACACATTTGCTCACAAGAGTTGATTGCAATAAGCGATGGTAAAGTCGGACCTGAAACATAGTATATATATATATATATATATATATATATATATATATTATACGATAATAGATATAAGTAAAGGTCCAGGGCGGGTGCGGCCAACACATAGGGCTATAGATGTTGGTTCCACCGATAGCAATTGCGATGGCCAAACTCGAAAGCATATATATCATGCTTTATAGTTCTGGTGGGTCCGTAAAGTGCTGAATGCATATGTGATTATTTCATTCGTCGATTACGATATGTGATGGGATTTCAGACCCGACATTGTTATATATCATGTTTTATAACTCCGACGAGTCCACAATCATGTAGTTTGTAAAGGATTGGGTTAATACACCACTGGAAAGGGCCGATTGTGATTTGCAATGGGAAGTCAACGAAGCGCTCAAAAGCTGGAACTGATGGGTTTATGCAACATATTTAATTCTTTTTGAGTTCCATAGTAAACCAAGGGGTTTGCGTTAATTTTGTTGTATAAAGGGAAAATCAGTATTAGAGCCGAATCCGAAGAAGGCAATTGGTGCGGTTTCCTTTGTATTTTGGACAATCAAAATGCCCAATACATGCGTAAGCCCATATTTACGCACAACTAACACAATTTATCACGACTAAAATGGATTAATCATTATTTAGGCATATACAAAGGAACTTGGTAGCATATTAACAGAGCAAGCTAGCAGTTATCATCCTCTTCTAAATTCAGTTATGTTTCTGTTATTTCATGTTCTTTGAGGTGTCTTTTACCCTCTATAATATCCTGTAACAGTTTTTAATTCAGATAGTTAGGGAAACATTTTAGTAGTTTGAAAGTTTTAGAGATCAGCAATTGTTTCACAAATGTATCAAAGGAGGAAAATTTACAAAGAAGTGGTTGGAATTTTGGGAGAACTCGAAGACAAGTCCATTGTATTCATGATATAATTGTTGATTAGTGAAGAATCAGAAGTTTCCATGCATTTTTTGGGTATGATTTTGTAACCTCTCTGTTATGTGCCATCTTATTTTCTTCCTTCAAGTATGGTGATGAAGTTGCAAGTCTTTATTTGCTTAGGTAGATAAAGTTAAAGTTCCTTAAAAGAGCACTCCTATACTTGAAATTTTCACCTTTCTTTCTGAGTTATAGATAATAGTTTCTGTGCAAGGCATCATATTATCTTTAACTTCTCCAAGCTGTCATAGATAGTAGGTTCTGTGTTAAACAACATATTGTCCATGATTTAGTTCTAACCTTCATAATTCTTCTAAGTTACAGATAGTAGTTTCTGCGTAAGGCAACATACTATTTTTAACTTCTTCAAGATTTCTTCATTTATCATTCATATTCAGCTAATCAAATGGAATTATGATATTTCCTTGTCACCTAAGTATTGAGAGTAAAAAAACCAAGTCTCTAGGTCCTTCATTCAAGAACACAACATATATCTAAGTGACAAATAAGTGACAAAAAACAATAATTATTAATGTCTTAAGCACAATTTCTCTATAGCCAATAAATTGGTTTCTTAAGGTACAACACATACAACCATGACAACCACTAGCCCCAATAGTGTAACGTTATAGTCACTACTGCTTGCTCCTCCAAATAGTTGTACTTGCTCTACATTGTGCGAAGCCAAGGCTCGTTACAATACACTCTAAGCTTTCTCTAAGTTATACCTATCAGAAGATTGGCTCCTAAAATCCCGTACAATGAGTTATGAAGTTCTATATATAGCAATGTGTGGGGTGACCCTTTACATTCCCCTTTGTGACTCTTCAACTACACTTATGGCTCTTCAACTTACACATGACCGTTTACATTCTACTTTTGACACTTGGTCTTTCACTTTACAACATGTTTACAATAAATTCTACAGATGTACCCATGTGAGACAAAAATGGGCTTGAGTAAGCCATACAAGACATCATTGAGGCTTGGACAACTGTGGGAAGACTAACTCGTTGACATCCTCTTGATGATCATTGGTGGCGTACTAATGCCAAGTTTGGTAGTCTTCTATGGTGTCTACGTACTTCGTGGTGACATCCTTCTGAAAGTGAACTCTTGCCTCTATTGCATCTGGGTACACTAATATGGCACTTCTGTCCAACTCGTCATGTAGCATGCGCATCATGGTCTTGAGTTCAGGCAGACTAGCGACATACTTATGCATGATGTATACGCTCATCTGCAAATATGCACTGGGGGCTATGCACATCAACTGCTCGAAGTACATGTTTATCTCCAGTTGGACTTGGTTCTTTTCTTTCGCCTTGGTGAGTGTGCTAATGGATGGGATTTCATGTGTGCGCACAATGACATCCATGCTCCTGAACACTCATGCATGTGAAGTTTGTAAGCTATTGATGAGCTGTGGGAGTTCCTCATAGTTCCATATCTGACCCTAGATGCGTGATTTCAACTCCACTACCTTTGGCTTCATCATATTTGGAAAGTACAATGGGGATCCCTTGTACCTCATTGTCCGTATCTGCATGTGATCGACATTAGTGTGTATGACTGCCAATATGTGTGCTCTCCTAGCACAACGTGCTGCCAACCATTAAGATGGACAACTGACTTATGCATTGTGATGAACTTGAAGTACAACTTCTGCATGATTGTCTCAAGAGACAATACTTCATCAAGTATAACTTTCCTCCACTCTGCTTTGGCGGATGTTGTAGCTTTCTCTTCCCTCTTCTTGGCTACTTAAAATTCTTTAGCCATGCACTCATTCTCAACTATCAAGAATCTCACACTTGAGTTGGTGGCTTTGACATCTATATTTGTAGCATCACCAATGCAGTTGGATGTATGCGCACATCAGACTCGATCACTCGTTCTTGAAATTACATAGAAGATGCATGGTTATCTAGAGTATGCACACCTCGCGATTGCACAACCTTGTGTTGTGACTCATCAAAGGATATGTTGTGCACATCTTCTTCTGGATTGTCCTCAAGGACTTCAGTGTCTCTTTGATCACTTTGAATTTCTCTGCTCCCAGATCTGGTGAAGTTGGTGGAGTGAACTTTGGGTCTCTGGGCATGAGGTTTGTATCCTGATATTGCTCTGGCTGAACCAAATGTGCGTCCATCTGCTCCAACATTTTTTGAATCTCTTGAGCAAATTCCTTCTCTTGCAACTACTCACCTTGTTTGCTATATGCCAAATATTATGATTCAATAATTTGTATTTTTGTAGTTTTATCAACGTGTACACACTATACTTGTTATTCCTGTTCCTACTACGCTTCTTTCTCCCTTCTACGCAACTCTTATTCTTCCCTTAGTTGTTGCGTCACCTCCTTCAACTTCTTCTCTGCCTCCTCCAGTTTTTGCTTCTCCCTCTGTCTTTGTGCAATCATTCTGTTGCACTGTCACTTATTTTCTTCAATATCCAAAGCTTCTCTTATTACAAATGGATCTTCCTTGAACTTGTAGCTTTGCTCTGCCTCTGCACTGCTGGCAATCTTCCTTTTGCCTTTGTCTAGCGTAGGTGTACTGCTCTCTGCTGCTGCTATAGTTGCTTCTCTATTGAGTGTTGCTGCCTTGTGTGTTGATAACAATTCTACAACCACTCTAACTGGTTCATAGAGCCCTGAGGAGTTATAGCAGTATCTCCATGGGTCTTCCTTAGGCCAATGACATGCCCCGTGGATCAAAGGATGATACACTCTTACACAGTGGTCCTTCACTAAGCAATGTGGGTCATATGAATTGAAACTTTTGGTGCCAAAGGTGAACCTCTTGAATTCCTCCATCTCGGCCTCAACATTCTTGAGACTCTGAATCTCATATAACCCGATCCAAAAAGGAAGAGCATGTCAAGGTGCCTTCTTCTTCTTGTGAAGTCTTGTTGACAACCTTGTCGAGATGTGGTATGCAACCTCTTGCATGACCAACTTGTCCATGGAAAACTTCGGTAACACATGCAGAGCGTTTTCGGCATTATACATCTGGATGAATGTGCCAAGGGGTGAGGCATACCAATCTACTATGTTAACCAATGCCTCCATCACTGCCTGTGACATGCAAGGCAGATCTTGCTCAAAGATCATCATGTACATCGGGGTGACGAAGTGGTCTGATAGTTTTAGTATAACTCCACGGAAGCTGCACTTGGATTCAGATTTAAATAGGAACACAACAAATTACATATATAACCATAAATACAAAGATGCAGTAGAAATAACACTTCCTTTCATTAATATCAAATACTGAAATATGTTTACAAACAGAATGGAAATAAGTCTAGCTTGGGAAATGGTAGCTTATCTCTGAGAAGAGATGTGGCAGCTACATGCCTCTGAACTGTGTTAGAATGAGGCTCAAGGGCCTATTTATTATTGAGAAACAATGGAAAACCCTAAATATCCAAAAACATAACCCTAGGAGATGAAGCGCCAAACTATGGACCCTGTTTGGGTAAATTGGTACATCAACTTTGTGGGGTCATAACTTTGGCATGCAATCTTTGTTTGACGCACACAATACCCCATTAGAAAGATCTATTCGAGGACTACAACTTTTGAATGACCAACATCATTGAACAAACCATGTTGCTTCCAGTTTTCCCAAAAAATGTCGTTTAGGGCCTCAAAACGGCTTTGGAAGTTCAGGACTTGAAAAACTACCAAAAAATAGTAAATTGTGCTACAAATAAGGAAACTGAAAAAAAATTGAAAGAAACAATGGTGGGGGTCCAAGTGGAATAGGTGGGTGGCCACCAATATCCACCTAGATCACACTTAGAGAACAACTTACAATAGATGTGCACAAAGGTTTCTGAAGGTGTCCATGCCCAACCTAATCCAGGGAACCGTTGATGGGCACAAATTGCATCAAGCATGTAAGCGGACACGAAGAGATTTGCTTGCTGGCCCTTCGATATATGCCGAGCATTTTTTACTTACACCTTCAGCTAGAGAGCCAACATGTCAGACCAATTGAAAGGCCTTCCTTCGTTCACCAACTGATCCAACACAATCACCCAACTATGTGGGAAGTTCTATGTACTCTATTGGCCGTATAAGCGACATCCGAAGATGACCAAGAACTAATAAGACTTCCACAGTGTCTTTGTATTGTATACCTAGTTGGGTGTCATCTTGAACTTAGATGGCTCTCTTACCCATCTCTTCAAGATGCCTCTTGAGTTCACACTACTGCTGGGATTGGTGAAGAGTGCATCCATTTTGTTCACTGGTTGAGGAAAGTGATACATCTCTTGAAAGTTCTTTGCACTAAAGGTACCAAGTTTTGTTACACTGATGCTGCTCAGTACCAGTGTATGGAATAGTATGTGAGACAATCCAGTGGATCATGTCTGTGCATGGAAATGCGGGATACCTGCACGCAACCTGATACAAGCCAGACTTGTGTATGTTGACATAGACTCTGCAGTCCTCCAAATTGTCTTCAAAGGTGCCTAAAAAGATGTCATTGATGTCTTGCCATGTGATATTGATCTCCTTGTCTATGAAAAACTTAGTATATTCATAGATGAGCAAGCTCATAGACACTTTCTTGACCACATCTCCAATTGTTCTCTCAATGGTGTCCTTTGATCTGACTCTTTTGGAAGACATTGTACCTGTACTACTATGAGACTGATGAACACCTATGATACCTAGAGATAGAGAAATGCTCATGGAAAGAGAAATTTCAGTTGAAAACCAAAAGCAACTTGAGGACTGACATGCAACACACCTGATTGACTGTCTGGGAAAATTGCGTAATTTTCTTTAGGAGAGGTTGGGAGACTGATTGTTGAAAGTACATAGAGCACAGTCCAGAATGCCAGTGAGCTGATTGACTACTGAAACTTCACAAAGCATAGTCAAACTTAGCCTACTGAGGACTAGAACTGCACAGTGTGCAGTTTTAGTCAACATGACTGTTACCTAGGAAATTGCACTGCACGATCCCATGGGCCAACTGAGGCACTGTCTCTCAAAAATACACAGGGAAAATCCTAGGAGGCTTGTGAGAGGTAGGAATTGTGCAATTCCTGGGAGCAAGGTAAGGTATTCTATCCCAGAAATGTGCAGTGCAATTCCGGAAAAACAAGGTCTGGGCCAAGGCAACTCAAACCTGCTGATAGGCGACTTAAAATTAGTAAGCACTGAAAGCATGTTCAAACCTGGTGCAAACATGAGTGAATGAATAGGTATGTGATCACAATCAGTGCAAGATTCAGTAAAAGGGGAAAACAATGGAGTGTATGAAGCGGGTTGCCGCAATGACGACCGTTAATGCATAAACAGTGTCATGCATGTGACAACAAGGAAATGCAATGCAAAACTTGAAACAATGCTTCTACAAGGTCACATGCATTGAAATGACAACAAGTGTTGAATAAAAGCAAGAAAACAACATTCACACAAACCGAAATACAAAAAAGCGACAGAAAAGTAACAAAATAGATGAAAAGCGAACTTACCTGAAAAAAGTTGTGATGAGTGTGTCAAAGGTTCCTAGATGTGTTGGGCATGCCAGAGCTCCACGATAGAAAATAAAGAATGAGATCTGAGGCATCGAATAAATAGTTTTGACAAGATCGAGGCTTATGACACACAAGTCACAATTCTAGGAAAAAGTGACACTTGGCGGGAGGTTTCTAAAATAGATTATACATGTAACCCCCAGATGCTACAAATGGATCCCTAAAATCTAGGGATGCCTTTTGTTTTTTCTTCTTGCTTTTTTGAGAAAAATTTCCCATGCATGCAAGGCAATATTGCATAGTCCTGAAGGGAACCAATCAACTTGTGAGCACATGCAATGGTCAACAATACTTAGGATGACTTCTGCATAGTTTTTGGGTTGAGTGGCTCTAGCTCACCCTCAAGCTCTGTGCAATTTCTAGACTGAAGCCAGGGTTTCCAACCAGATGTGAAAATTATGAGAGAAGGCCCGGCGATGGGCTGGTTTGCGCAATTCTCTTGGGAAGGCAACCTGCCTGATCTGCGCAATTATGGAGGGAAGGGTTGGTTGCACATTTCCAGAGAGAAAGGTTGGTTTGCCTCCAATGCTACGTTGTTTTCCAAGTCATCACAAGAATTGGTTTGAGACCAAGTCACGGGAGGTCATCTTACGAGTGAAAGGCAAACAAGTTAGAAAACTTAATATGTTATGCTAAAGAAATTTAACTAAAAGCATAGGTACCTAGGAAGTACAAGACATGCTGCTAAGGATGGTTGGTAGGGAGGCTCCAAAACGAAGATAAGGAAAAATTTTGTAGGGTGGTTGTATCCTCTACAACATTAGTGACACACTGGTAGAACTCTAGCTCTCTGAATGGACCTTGTTTCGAGAAAAGAAAGTCTAACTCCTTCGGAAGTATTGCTCGATTCTTCGATCATCATGGTTTCCACACTAGCTTGAGTGAAAGATGTAGCACCTTCCATTCTCTTGATTAATCAACACACATTCCAAGCCAAGTCAACTTATTTGTTTCGATTAGGGATGAGGGGTATATTGGTACCATCTCTACCTGTGACATGCAAGGCAGATCCTGCTCAAAGATCATCTTGTACGTCGGGGTGACAAAGTGGTCTAATAGTTGTAGTATAACTCCACAGAAGCTGCACTCTGATCCAGATTTAAACATGAATGAAACAAATTACAGATATAACCATAAATACAAAGATGCAGTAGAAATAACACTTCCTTTCATTAATATCAAATACTGAAATATGCTTACAAACAGAATGGAAATAAGTCTAGCTTGGGCGATGATAGCTTATCTCTGAGAAGAGATGTGGTGGCTACATGCCTCTGAATTGTGTTACAATGAGGCTCAAAAGCCCATTTATTATTGAGAAACAATGGAAAACCGTAAACATCCTAAAACCTAACCCTAGGAGATGAAGCGACAAACTATGGGCCCTATTTTGGTAAATTGGTACATCAATTTCTCGAGGTCGTAACTTTGGCATACGATCTCTGTTTGATGCGCACAATACCTCGTTAGAAATTTCTATCTCAGGACTAAAAATTTTGAATGACCAACATTACTCAACAACCCATGTTGGTCCCAGTTTTCCAAAAAACATTGTTTAGGGCCTCAAAATGGTTCTAGAAGTCGAGGACCCGAAAAACTCCCAAAAATAGTAAATTGTGCCACAAATAATTAAATTGAAAAAATGAAAGAAGCAATGGTGGGGATCCAAGTGGAATAGGTGGGTGGCCACCAATATCAACCTGGATCACACTCAGTGAAAAACCTACAATAGATGTGCACAAAGGTTTCTAAAGGTGTCATGCCCAACCTAAGCTAGGGAACTGCTGATGGGCACAAATTGCATCAAGCGTGTAAGTGGACATGAAGAGATTTGATTGTTGACCCTTCGGGGGATTCCACCCATTTTTTACATTCCCCTTCAGCTAGAGATCCAACATGTCAGACCAATTGAAAGGTCTTCCTTCGTTCAAAAGCTGATCCAACACAATCACCCAACTCTGTGGGATGTTCTTTGTACTCTCCTAGCCGTATAAGCAACATCCAAATATGACCAAGAACTGGTAAGCCTTTTGTAGTGTATTTGTCTTGTATACCTAGTTCAGGGTCATCCTGAACATATATGGCTCTCTTACCCAGCGCTTCAAGATGTCTCTTCAGTTTTCACTGCTCCTGGGATTGGTGAAGAGTGCATCCATTTTGTTCACTGGCTGCGGAAAGTGATACATCTCCTGAAAGTCCTTTGCCTTGTTTTGTTCCATTGACGTTATTTAGTACCATTGTGTTTGGATCAGTATGTAAGACAATCTAGTGGATCATGTATGCGCATGGAAATGCGGGATACCTAGATGCAACCTTGTACAAGCCAGACTTGTGTATGTTGACATAGACTTTCCGGTCCTGCAAATTCTCTTCAAAGGTGCCTAAAAATAAGTCATTGATGTCTTTTCATGTGATCTTGATCTCCTTGTCTATGAAAAACTTAGTATATTCATAGATGAGCAAGCTGATAGACACTTTCTCAACCACATCTCCAGTTGTTCTCTCAATGGTGTCCTTTGACCCAACTCTCTTGGAAGCCATTGTACCTGTACTACTGAGAGACTGATGAACACCTGTGATACCTAGAGATAGAGAAATTCTCATGGCAAGAGAAATTTCAGTTGAAAACCAAAAGCAAGTTGAGGACTGTCATTCAACACACCTGATTGACTCACTAGGAAAATTGCGTAATTTTCTCTGGGAGAGGTTGGGAGACTGACTGCTAAAACTATGCAGAGCATAGTCCATGATGCCAGTGAGATGATTGACTACTGAAAGTACACAGAGCAGAATCCAGATTGGCCTACTAAGGACTGGAACTGCACAATGCACAGTTTCAGTCAGCATGACTGTTACCCATGAAATTGCATTGCACGATCCTGGGGGCCAATTGAGGCATTACCTCTCAAAAATTCATAGAGCACATCCTTGGAGGCTTATGTGAGGTAAGAAATATGCAATTTCTCGGAGAAAGGTAAGGTCTTCCACCCTAGAAATGCGTAGTGCAAGTAAGGAAAACAAGGTCCGGGCCAAGGCAGCTCAGACCTGCCAACTGGCGACTGAAAACCAGTAAGGACTGAAAGCACGTGAAAACCTGGTGCAAACATGAGTGAATGAACATGCATGTGATTAGAATCAGTGCAGGATTCAGTAAAAATGGAAAACAATGGATTGTGTGAAGCGATTCGCCGCAACAACGATCATTAATGCAGAAACAATGTCATGCGTGCGATAATAAGGAAATGCAATGTAAGACTTGAAACAATGCTTCTACAAGGTCACATGCATTGAAACAACAACACACATTCAATAAAACCAAGGAAACAACATTCACACAAACTGAAATACGAAAAGCGATAGAAAAGCAACAAAAGATATGAAAAGTGGACTTTCCTGAAAAAAGTTGTGATGAGTTGTTCGAAGGTTCCTAGATGCATTGGGAATGCCAGAGCTCCAAGTTAGAAAGTGAAGAATGAGCTTTGATGTGTCTCATACATAGCTTTGACAAGATCAAGGGTTATGACACGCATGTCACAATTCTAGGGAAAAGTGAAACTTGGTGGGAGGTGTTAGCACCTAAATCCGCCTTAGGCTGAAGGAAGGAAAAATTCAGGGTAACCACAAACCACGCTCAGTCTGGTAGCTAGCCCTACCAGAGCAAGATAGGGCTCTCTCCGAGTCACACTCAGTGAATAAATGAATGAAAAGGCCTGAGATGACTTACAACGAACTATTTTTCTTAGGCTAGTAAGTGAATATGAATACAAGGAGTGATTTTTATGAATGACTGTGTTTCTGGGATGTTATGGGACCACTGGACCTCAATGAATAGAGAACTTAATACAAAGGCACAGATTATTTCATGAGGCAAGGTAGGCGGAAAGCCTAGCAATTTAGTTTTAAGGTAGTGCGGAATGGAGAGATTGATTTAAGAGGGTGAAAAGGGCATGGACAACATGAATCCTTTTCAACAGAAGAATGAACACTGAACATGAAATTTTCCCACAGGCAGAGCAATAAAATTGAATTCTACCTTAGCTAACTTAGAAAATTTCAATGGAAATGAATATGAAATGAGCTATGAAACATAACAAGATACATATGAAACATAAGAGACATTTTCTACACTCACAACCACATGAATCTCATGAAACAGAGCCACTGCCTTTCATTAATCCTCTGTAAAAAATATACAATGTAGAAACAGAGTTTCTTTCCCACAGTCTCCCAGAAGTTACAAGCCAACCAACCATTTGAAAATGGTTTGCATACAATATATAGAATGTGCCATGAAGATATAGAATGCCCAAGGGTTGGGGAGTTACTCTAATCATTACAAACTGAAGGTGGAGAGCCAAACAACAGCTACAGGTGCAGCGCCACAAACATGACAAATGGCTTGGGTGGCCCTTTGCCTTCCTTTTCCACTTTGATAACTGACCATCTGGAGTGAAAATACTTATAAAACTACCTTAGGTGTGGAAAAACTGAAGTGCATATGAGTGGGCCCACTTACAAAAAGTCGGGAAGTGAAATTTCGCGAAATGGAGACATTCTGGCCCTTTTTCCTATATGCGTTGCGCCCTTTTCCTGTATGCGTCGCGCCACTTTGAGGCTAGTTGTGAGGCACTTTCTGGAGTCCAAAATGTGCCCAAGTGTACTCGTTGGAAAGGTTGTCCTGTCTACTTTCCAACCCAAGTGGAATTTTTGAATTTAGAGCTCATTTTCCCCTCCAAATCTTCATTCTCCCAAGACTGCTTCCTGTGTGTCAAAATAGGGGCAGTGAGGCCATTTTTGAGTGTATTTTGCCCTTTTGGTGGCCAAGATCTTCTCCAAATTTCTTGCTCCCAGTGCCAGTAATTTTGATTTTGCATGCCGAATCCAAAAATGCAAACCATTTCTCATTTGAAGTTCCCAATCTTACGCGTTGCGCTGGTGGCACGACGCGTATAGAGAAAAAAACCTATTTTTGTGCCAAAAATATGTCATGTGACCAAAATTTTCCCAAATTCCTTGAAACTTGGGCTGGAGGTCCTCTATGAAGTGCTATTCTGTGCCAAGGAAGCTTCAGCCAAGATTCGAAGCCGATCTTTCTCTTTTGCTTCTTTTGTTGCTTTGCTCAATTTAACCTTCAAGCTCCTTATTCGGGCCTTTGCGCTCATGTTCCGTGCCCTGTAATGACAAACCATCCTCCTCAGTATGGCTTTGTCCCTGTTTTCCTTCTCCAGCATTTTCTCCAAGTGTAGATTGACCCGATCCAACCAAGACTCACGATCGTTGTTGATCTCTTGCTCCAAGGTAGTGAGCTCGATCCCTCTCTGTTGGGCAGCTTATCGATTTTCACGAATGCTTTGTAGCTCCATGATCATCTGTTGGTCCTCAAGCTGTTTGTTTCTATGCTCTAGATACTTGATGACTCATCTAGCCCTCTCAAAATTTAGTATCAAGTCTTTGATCTCCGTGTCCTGCTCCTGAATGGCCATCCTAAGTTTGGCATTTTCTGCCTCTGTCTCTTCACCCAGAATGTGGATGACATCGGTCTGTTATGCACTTGATCGCCCCTCATCATGCACGGGCTCCTTGCCCTTGTCCAATACCTGTGTAGTCGATGCCAGAAGTGAGGCCCCTTCCACCCCGGGTGGAGATAACACTCGCTTTGCTGCTGTAAATAAGTTCCTATTGCCTTTCTGATATGTCACCAAAAATGGCATGATCGTGGTCTCATGGCACTCATGTTGATAAGAAGGACCACCCAACTCCTGCTCGGGCTCTGATAGTACCTGTGGTGTGCTGAAGAAGTCATGGGAGATGAAGTCCTCCCAAGCAATGCCCTACAATCCCAACTGATGATCTACAAAAATTCGGATAAGAGCGAAGTGATACACACTGTTAAGTTGCTGCTGAGGGGTCTTATGCAACATGAAGGTGTTCATCCTCTCTATATTCCTGCATATGAAAAATGGGAGGTTCATCATCCTCACCCTGGTAAAGTGCATGAGCAAGCGGATATGATAGGCATACAGTCTAGAGAACCTCCCCTCACAGCTGAAGTATTTCATGATCAATCTCATGAGCGGAGCATACTCATTCTTCAAGTATCTGAAGGGAAATACTCTTGTGAGCTCATTCAAGAATCTGGTTTTGATGTAAGGCTCATAGTGTTGCCTTTCCACCTTCTTCTTCTTATGCCACTGCTCCCCAACATTTGGTATACCTGTTGCCATTGATATAGCTTTGGGTGTCAATGTGAAAGTGACCCCGGCCAAGGTAGACTGACCTCCATGTATATGAAGCACAAATAAATGGGCCAACTCATGATGAACTCTGACATTTGTCACCCTTTGACAAAATTCAAAACATGATAGGTGATGGAAGCATGACATGGCAAGAGCGCATGCTTGCAACTTGGTGAGGGTAGTGGGTTCGTCCCTGACATGTTTGCCACTCTTGTGGTGTCTCCTGGGAGCCTGCTCTTCTGAGGATGTGTCACTTTGTGTCTCCCTCTCATACTCAGACGAATGCTGTGATGACATGACTGCAATGTGGACTGTGATTAGGTTGCCCCTTTGATGATGATGGGAGGCTGGGTGCCTTTTAAAATATATGTTACCAAGGGGAACATTGAAATAGGTATTGTTAGGAAGGGAGTGATGAAATGGGGATAGGGTTTATAGGGAGAAATTTGTCAGGGATATGGGAGGAGTTTGGGTATTTTGATGGGGTAGGGTTTAGGGTTTCTATTGAGCAATAGGAGGAGGGGGAAAGGGAATATGAGTTTGGCAGTGTTAGGGTAGTGGTAATAGGAGAAATGACATGGGGGAATAAGGAACAAGGGTAGGGTAGGAAAAATCAAGCCTTGGCAACAATGACACTGTTACACAACCCTAGAAAATGGTATTTTCTTTGGTGTCTTCATGTGTTTGCTTATGAAATGTTTTTGCATTCAATCACCGGCAATAACCCACCATATCTTTATCAAATTTGATGCACACGTGAGTTTGAGAGCCTACCTTGCAATTATAGGGGCTTCAAAAAATATTTGATGGAGTTTTGGCACGTTCTGGGTGCTTTGTCTCTGTGCGCCACGCCGCTGTCTGTGTGCGCTGCGCCCTGGTTATATGCGTCGCGCTCCTCCTCCTGTGCATTGTGCTTTTTCCAGAAGAATTTTGGAGGCCTTCTTTGTGTCCAAATTGGGCGTGGGATAGCTTGTGGGAAAGGTCTTTGAGTCTGATTTCCAACCCAACCAGAATATTGCAATTTGGAGTTCATTTGCCCTGTCAAACATCAAATCTCCCAAGACTGGTCAAAATGTGCCAAATGAGGCTGCCTCAAGGTAGAGTGCTGTTGCAGTCAACTTTTGAATGCCTTCCTCAACCCCAAATTGAGCTCTTTATATCTCATTGGAAAGCTACTTGTCTCTAGTTATCATTTGGATCATCAAGGAAGTCATTTGGCCAACCAAGCTAGGATAAAACTTGATTTTCCCAAGGTCACGTCAGAGGTGCATCAATTCTCCTGAGGTGATTGTAATTTTGACATTTCTCTAAAACCATGACACCTGTGTAAAACGCGAAGGATTTTTTTCTTCCTTGGTTTGTTATGGACAAAAACCTCTCTCAGTTTTCCCAAATTCATCTTTGATTGCTTAGAAACATCATTTGAGTGAAACATATTCCGAGGTGTGGACAAGGGATTTGTCGAAATGAAGCGAAATGAAGGGGATAAGTGGCTTCTAAATTCTTGGGAAAATTCTTGGAAGTAGGGAGGGATGTTAGGAAGTAGGAGAAAGTGGAATCTCAGAAATTGAGTGAGGGGAAGGGGTCCAAAAAGGCAAAACACAGGCCCAACCTAGAAAATTGCAGGTTGTAGCAAGAACTAGGTTTTGTGAAAATGAGGATTTGGGGGATTCGTGATGGAAGTGTTTGATAGGTACTTTTAAGGAGGGGAGGTGATGAACTTAGGATACAAGTTTTGCGATGATTGACATCCAAGAGAAATTCCTCAAAACCCTTAGGAGAGGGAAATGACCTTACCTAGGCGCACTGAGCATGAACAGGTGTAAAATGACCAGTGGAACTTGACATGATATTTTAACTTCTGACTGATGTACCTTAGTTTGATGGGACATGGATGTATTTGACAACTTTGCAAGGTTAAAATCAACCCTACCCTAAGCCCGTGACAAATTTTGCTGAAGACCACTGAAATGAAAAATTTGACTTGACCCTTAAATCCTTGTGTAAGACATGTTTGATCACTGGGGAAGGCTGCCAGCTGACCCTACATTGGCTCCGTGGGGATGGTCTCCTTGGAGGTGCCAAGAACTGCAGATCTTTGGGTGAGCAGACAGTGCCTTCATCCATTGGGCTATGGAGTCCATTATTCCGACAAACCAACATGACTCAATTTATTGACTGAAACTTGACTAAAACTGACTCAATGCAAACTGACATGACTAAAAAAAACTTGACTCTAACAAACTAACTCAAAATACTAAGAACTGAACTTAAAACTTAAAGCTTGGTGGTAGTACATGACCACCTGCGTTTCTTACAAGACTATATATCATAAAACTATATCAAACTGCCAATGTAACCAATCAAGAAGATGGCTTCTTGAATGATTCTTCTGATCAGATCTTCTGGTCAACAATTGATACTGGTAATTGGGCATCCAAAAACATAATTGGCCAGATCTCCTTCATCACTGAATACTGCAATAATGACCTTCACTGCTGTCTGCAACAAATCTGTCATTGGATCATGAAGAACATAAGGTCTTTCCTCCTGCTGAAGAAACAAGGTGTCGTTTTCTTGTGATGCTGATCTCTTTTCATAAATAAGAGTAGGTTCTTGGTCTTCAAACAATTATGGACAAGTGGATGAACAAATCTCCTTTTCAAAGAACATTTCAAAACATGAGACATATGAGGAGGAATCTGAAAGGGAATCCTGAACGGTCTGATCTTCTGAAGTTTGAATATATGGTAGGTCATCTTCATACGATACGATAGCCCGCTTCTCATTACATTCATCACATTCATCAATCATGAGAAAAGCAACTTCAGATGTTTCTTGAAACCTAACAATAACATTTCTATCATCTACCATAAATTCATCCAGAGGAACTTTTTAACTTGCTTGAGCAAAGATCTCATCTTGCTGTTCATGAACTGACTGGATTACCTCTTCATGAAGGCTTTGTTCTGATGACATGAGAACATTTGGACCCAAAACTTTGTCTTCTTCATCCTATATGATTTCAGCAGCCGAGTTCTCTTTCATGGGACTTAGTACAAGGTTTTCTTGGTCATCACAATCTAAATCTACATCTGAAATGGCTGTCTTAACATTATCACATTCTGAATTTGAAACTTGATTTCTCTGCATTTTGTCTTCTTCTATGGACCAATCTGAAATGACACTTTTTCTTTCATGACTTTCAGCCATATGGAACTCTCCAACCTGTTGATCTATTTCATGTAATTCATGTTGACTGTCAAGATGCAAAATTCCTTCATTTTCCACCGTACAAAGATCTTGATTTTGCTGCAAAGTTTCTCGAGCATCTTGATGGGACTCCTCTAGTTTCTCTTCATGTTGCTGAAATGGATTCTCGTACAAGGATTCCATGATCTCATCATCCATAAAATTATCATCCTCATAGTATTTTTCAAGGCTTTCAATAAAAGTAGAGGCATGTTTGCAACAGTCATGAACTAGATTCAATGATGGATAAGAGTCTTTATATCTTTCAACAAACAGGGCATGAAAATCCTTTAAATAATAAATACAAGCAGGCGGAAAACTTTCATACCAAGATTGGGCTTCACCTTCTAGAGTGGCTAGGAATATCTTTATTAAGAAATCTTCAGGAAAGTCAACCTTCAACTTGCGAATATGCATGTGAAATCGAACTAGATGTAAAGCAGCGTCCTTCTTACCATCATCTTTAAACGTAGGCAGATTCCTTGACCAGTCTACCTTCGGAATTTTATTTGGAAAATCGGGGATGTGACCTTGGCTCATCGGAGTGTATCTTCTTGCAATCCGCTCCATTTTAAAAAATCCCAAAGCTACTGATCCCTCTGCTGTGGAGTCACCATGAAGCACCAGTTGCTGGATTCTTCAGTGAAAGGAGTCGCGAGGTGAATGATTTCAGCCGTCTTCTTATGTCTGATCGTTGTTCACCATCAACCATCAACTCTGCACTTGAGATATGTACTGGGGCAAAACAATCTTCAAGCAAACCATTTTCTCCCCAGTAGAGTCACCACTATGTTAGCACCTAAATCCGCCTTAGGCTAAAGGAAGGCAAAATTTAGGGTAACCACAAACCACGCTTAGTCTGGTAGCTAGCCCTACTAGAGCAGGAGAGGGCTCTCTCCGAGTCACACTTAGTGAATAAATGAATGAAAAGAACTGAGATGACTTACAACGAACTATTTGTCTTAGGCTAGTAAGTGAATATGAATACAAGGAGTGATTTTTATGAATGACTGTGTTTCTAGGATGTTATGGGACCACTGGACCTCAATGAACAGAGAACTTAATACAAAGGCACAGATTATTTCATGAGGCAAGGTAGGCGGAAAGCCTAGCAATTTAGTTTTAAGGTAGTGTAGAATGGAGAGATTGATTTAAGAGGGTGAAAAGGGCATGGACAACATGAATCCTTTTCAACAGAAGAATGAACACTGAACATGGAATTTTCCCACAGGCAGAGCAATAAAATTGAATTCTACCTTAGCTAACTTAGACAATTTCAATGGAAATGAATATGGAATGAGCTATGAAACATAACAAGATACATATGAAACATAAGAGACACATTTTCTACACTCACAACCACATGAATCTCATGAAACAGAGCCACTGCCTTTCATTAATCCTCTGTAAAAAAATATACGATGCAGAAACAGAGTTTCTTTCCCACAGTCTCCCAGAAGTTACAAGCCAACCAACCCTTTGCAAATGGTTTGCATACAATATATAGAATGTGCCATGAAGAGATAGAATGCCCAAGGGTTGGGGAGTTACTCGAATTATTACAAGCTGAAGGTGGAGAGCCAAACAACAGCTACAGGTGTAGTGCCACAAACATGACAAATGGCATGGGTGGCCCTTTGCCTTCCTTTGCCACTTGGATAACTGACCATCTGGAGTGAAAATACTTATAAAACTGCCTTAGGTGCCAAAAAACTGAAGTGAATATGAGTGGGCCCACTTACAAAAAGTCGGGAAGTGAAATTTCGCGAAATGGAGGCATTCTGGCCCTTTTTCCTATATGCGCCGCGCCCTTTTCCTGTATGCGTTGTGCCACTTTGAGGCCAGTTTTGAGGCATTCGCCGGAGTCCCAAATGTGCCTAAGTGTGCTCGTTGGAAAGCCTGTCCTATCTACTTTCCAACCCAAGTGGAATTTTTGAATTTGGAGCTCATTTTCCCCTCCAAATCTTCATTCTCCCAAGACTACTTCCTGTGTGTCAAAATAGGGGCAGTGAGGCCATTTTTGAGTGTATTTTTCCCTTTTGGTGGCCAAGATCTCTAAATTTCTTGCTCCCAGTGCTAGTAATTTTGATTTTGCATGCCGAATCCAAAAATGCAAACCATTTCGCGTTTGGAGCTCCCAATCTTACGCGTCGTGCCGGTGGTGCGGCATGTATAGAGAAAAAAACCTATTTTTGTGCCAGGAATTTGTCATGTGACCAAAATTTTCCCAAATTCCTTGAAACTTGGGCTGGAGGTCCTCTATGAAGTGCTATGCTGTGCCAAGGAAGCTTCAGCCATGATTTGAAGCTGATCTTGCTCTTTTGCCTCTTTTTCTTCTTTTGTTGCTTTGCTCAATTTAGCCTTCAAGCTCCTTATTCGGGCCTTTGCGCTCATGTTCCGTGCCCTGTAATGACAAGCCATCCTCCTCAGTATGGCTTTGTCCCTGTTTTCCTTCTCCAGTATTTTCTCCAAGTGTAGATTGACCCGATCCAACCAAGACTCATGGTCGTTGTTGATCTCTTGCTCCAAGGTAGTGAGCTCGATCCCTCTCTGCTGGGCAGCTTGTCGATTTTCACGAATGCTTTCCAGCTCCATGATCGTCTGTTGGTCCTCAAGCTGTTTGTTTCTCTGCTCCAGATACTTGATGACCCATATAGCTCTCTCGAAATTTAGTATCAAGTCTTTGATCTCCGTGTCCTGCTCTTGAATGGTCATCCTAAGTTTGGCATTTTCTGCCTCTGTCTCTTCATCCGGAATGAGGATGACATCGGTCTCCTGTGCACCTGATGGCCCCTCATCATGCACAGGCTCCTTGCCCTTGTCCAATACCTGTGTAGTCGATGCCGGAAGTGAGGCCCCTTCCACCCCAGGTGGAGATAACACTCGCTATGCTGTTGCAAATAAGTTCCTACTGCCTTTCTGATATGTCACCAAAAATGGCATGATCGTAGTCTCATGGCACTCATGCTGATAAGAAGGACCACCCAACTCCTGCTTGGGCTCTGATAGTACATGTGGTGTGCTGAAGAGGTCACGGGAGATGAAGTCCTCCCAAGCAATGCCCTACAATCCCAACTGATGATCTACCAAAATCCGGATAAGAGCGAAGTGATACACACTGTTAAGCTGCTGCTGAGGGGTCTTATGTAGCATGAAGGTGTTCATCCTCTCTATATTCCTGCATATGAAAAACGGGAGGTTCATCATCCTCACCCTGGTAAAGTCCATGAGCAAGCGGATATGATAGGCATACATTCTAGATAACCTCCCCTCACAGCTGAAGTATTTCATGATCAATCTCATGAGTGGAGCATACTCATTCTTCAAGTATTTGAAGGGAAATACTCTTGTGAGCTCATTCAAGAATCTGGTTTTGATGTAAGGCTCATAGTGTTGCCTTTTCACCTTCTTCTTATGCCACTTCTCCCCAACATTTGGTATACCTATTGCCACTGATATAGCTTCGGGTGTCAATGTGAAAGTGACCCCGGCCAAGGTAGACTGACCTCCATGTATATGAAGCACAAATAAATGGGCCAACTCATGATGGACTCTGACATTTGTCACCCTTTGACAAAATTCAAAACATTGTAGGTGCTGGAAGCATGATATGGCAAGAGGGCATGCTTGTATCTCGGTGAGGTTAGTGGGTTCGTCCCTGACATTTTTGCCACTCTTGTGGTGTCTCCTGGGAGCCTGCTCTTCTGAGGACGAGTCACTATGTGTCTCCCTCTCATACTCAGACGAATGCTGTGATGACATGACTGCAATGTGGACTGTGATTAGGTTGCCCCTTTGATGATGATGGGAGGCTGGGTGCCTTTTAAAATATATGTTACCAAGGGGAACAATGAAACAAGGATTTTTAGGAAGGGAGTGATGAAATGCGGATAGGGTTTATAGGGAGAAATTTGTCAGGGATATGGGAGGAGTTTGGGTATTTTGATGGGGTAGGGTTTAGGGTTTCTATTGAGCAATAGGAGGAGGGGGAAAGGGAATATGAGTTTGGCAGTGTTAGGGTAGTGGTAATAGGAGAAATGACATGGGGGAATAAGGAACAGGGGTAGGGTAGGAAAAATCAAGCCTTGGCAACAATGACACTGTTACACAACCCTAGAAAATGGTATTTTCTTTGGTGTTTTCATGTGTTTGCTTATGAAATGTTTTTGCATTCAATCACCGGAAATAACCCACCATATATTTATCAAATTTGATGCACAAGTGAGTTTGAGAGCCTACCTTGCAATTAGAGTGGCTTCAAAAAATATTTGAGGGAGTTTTGGCACGTTCTAGGTGCTTTATCTCTGTGCGCCGCGTCCCTGTCTGTGTGTGCCGCGCCCTGGTTATATGTACCGCGCTCCTCCACCTGTGCGTCGCGCTTTTTCCGGAAGAATTTTGGAGGCCTTCCTGGTGTCCAAATTGGGCATGGGATAGCGTGTTGGAAAGGTCGTTGCGTATACTTGCTAACCCAACCAGAATGTTGCATTTTGGAGTTCATTTACCATTTCAAAAATCAAATCTCCCAAGACTGGTCAAAATGTGCCAAATGATGCTGCCCCAAGGAAGAGTGTTGTTGCAGTCAACTTGTGAATGCATTACTCAACCCCAAATTGAGCTCCTAATAGCTCATTGGAAAGCTACTTGTCTCTAGTTATCATTTGGATCATCAAGTAAGTCATTCGGCCAAGCAAGCTAGGAGAAAACTTGATTTTCCCAAGGTCACTTCAGAGGTGCATCAATTCTCCCGAGGTGATTGTATTTTTGACATTTCTCTAAAACCATGACACCTGTGTAAAAAGTGAAGGAGTTTTTTCTTCCTTGGTCTATTATGGACAAAAAACTCTCTCAGTTTTCTGAAATTCATCTTTGATTACTCAGAAGCAACATTTGAGTGAAACCTATTCCGATGTGTGGGATAAGGGATTTGTCAAAATAAAGCGAAATGAAGGGGATAAGTGGCTTCTAAATTCTTGGGAAATTTCATGGAAGTAGGGAGGAATGTTAGGAAGTAGTAGAAAGTGGAATCTCAGAAATTGAGTGAGGGGAAGGGGTCCAAAAAGGCAAAACATAGGCCCAACCTAGAAAATTGCCAGGTTGTAGCAAGAAACTAGGGTTTGTGCGAAAATGAGGAATTTGGGGGATCTCAGTGATGGGAAGTGTTTGATAAGGTACTTTAAGATAAGGAAGATGATGAACATTAGGATACAAGTTTTGCCAATGATTTTGGACCGTCCAAGAGAAATTGCCTTCAAAACCCTAGGAGAGGGAAATGACCTTACCTAGGCGCAACTGAAGCATGAACAAGGTGTAAAATGACCCAGTGGAACTTGACATGATAATGAAAACCTTCTAAATGATGGTACACTCAGTTTGAATGGTGACATGGAACGTCATTTGAACAACTTTGACAAGGGTAAAATCAAACCCTAGACCTAATGCCTAGTGACCAAATTTTGCTTGAAGACTCACTGAAATGACAAAATTTGACCTTGACATCTTAAAATCACTTGTGTAAGAGCATGTTTGATCACTGGAGGAAGGCTGCAAAGACTGACACTAACAGGAGGTTTCTAAAACAGATTATACATGTAACCCCCGATGCTAAAAAGGGATCCCTAAAATCTAGGGATGTTTTTTGGTTTTTTCTTCTTGCCTTTTTGAGAAAAATTGCCCATGCATGCAAAGCAAGATTACATAGTCCAGGAGGGAACCGACCAACTTGTGAGCACATGCAATGGTCAAAAAGCCTTAGAATGAATTCTACGTAGTTTTTGGGCTTAGTGGCTCTGGTTGACCCTCAAGATTTGTGCAATTTGTAGGCTGAAGCCAAGGTTGTGAGCCAGAACTGTGAAAATTCTGATAGCAGGCCCGTGATGGGTTGCTCTGTGCAATTTTTTTTGGAATGCAGCCTGCCTGATCTGCGCACTTATGGAGAGAAGGGGTGGCTGCCAGGATGCACTGCACAATTGAAGAGAACAAGGTTGGTTTCCCTCCAATGCTATTCAGTTTTTCAAGTCATCATAGGAACCAGTTTAAGACCAAGTCACGGGAGGTCATCTTGTGGGTGACATAAAATCAAGTTAGAAAACACAAGCTGTTATGCCAAAGAAACTCAACTGAAAGCATAGGTACCTGGGAAGTACTAGACACACTGCTAAGGATGGTTGGTAGGGTGGCTCAAAAACAAAGCTAAGGAAAAATTTTTGAGGGTGGTTTTATCCTCTACAACATTATCGCCACATTGGTAGAACTCTAGCTCTTTGAATGGACCTTGTTTCATGAAAT